>JAGFNQ010006793.1:143136-166194 GCA_024364735.1 Boesenbergia rotunda | reverse complement strand
ATTCAGGTATGTCGATTTGTCCCGACCTCCTATCGAGAGGCATTAGAGCGAGCGCTCATTATTGAGATGACTCAGCACAGATTGTTTGGGGGTAAGAAGAAGGGGAAGCAGACTGCGACGGACTCAGCTCAGACGCAGCAGCCGCAGACTACTGGACAGAAGCGCGGCAGCCACACTCAGGCAGCTTCTGGCACTTCTGGGGCATCCTCTAAGCCCCAGAAGTCGAGACGTTCTTCCACCGGATCCTTCCAGTCTTCTCAGCAGGATCGGAAGAAGACTGCACCGACATCTTACTGTACCCGTTACGGATCCCGAGAGCACGTTGTAGCAGACTGTCGCCTGGAGCAGGCCGTATGGTACTACTGCAGACTACCAGGACACTTGAGCCGGGACTGTGCCTTGAAGGCACAGAATGAGAGGACGGGAGCCACTAGCCAGACTGGACATTTGGGACAGTCGGGAGCTCATAGAGGCGGACGGAGGACTCAGCCTTCATTCCGCATGCTGCCCCACCAGCACCTGCATACTTTATGCCAGGACATGAGTCTAGTTACACCCCAGCCTTATCTCAGAGCCCAGCTTTAGGACCTCTACAGTAGACTTATCTAGCTTATCAGTCTGTGATGCAGCAGCCTCAGTACCCGGTGGGAGGGTCAATTCAGCAGCCGCAGTCTCAGTTGCAGTTCCCACCTCAGCAGTACCCAGCAGTGCCACCACCACCGCCTGAGATTGGACGGATTTATGCTGTCACTCGAGAGGAGGCCCAGCGGGCCGACGGATCGGTATTTCGTAGTACTATTTCTCTTTATGCCTTTCCTGATGAGCTATTAGTTGATACTGGTAGTTCCTACTCTTTCATATCGCGGATATTCAGCAGTAGGATTAGTAGATTGTCTACTGCTAGATTACAGCAGTTATCTGTATCCTTACCCTCAGGAGAGATCTTGAGTATTACACAGGAGGTCAGAGCATGCACATTAGATTTTGGTAGTATTACCCTCACAGTTGATTCGTTAGTTCTGGAGATAGTGGATTTCGATATTATTCTTGGTATGGATGTTCTTACCACTTATCATGCCACAGTCGATTGCCAGACGAGGGTGGTCACTTTTCAGCCTCCGGACCAACCCTCGTGGGATTTCACTTGCATCAGGGATGAGGGCTTATCAGTTATTTCAGCGCTTTAGGCACAGAGATTGCTATCTCACGGGTGTCAGGGTTTCTTACTGTCATTTATTAGCACCGACGACAGCAGTAGCCCTCCGCTCTCGGACGTTCCAGTGGTCCGAGAATATCAGGACGTATTTCCAGAGGAGCTACCGGGTTTGCCTCCCAGGAGGCAAGTGGAGTTCACCATTGAGCTGGTACCGGGGACTTCGCCGGCATCGAAAGCTCCGTATCGTATGGCACCGAGAGAGTTGGACGAGCTGAAGGTCCAGCTCCAGGAGTTATTGGACAGGGGATTCATCAGACCTAGCGTCTCACCATGGGGTTCCCCAGTTCTCTTCGTGAAGAAGAAAGACGGTTCTTTGAGGTTGTGCATCGACTACAGGCAGTTGAATGCAGTGACCATCAAGAATAAGTACCCCCTGCCACGGATTGAGGATTTATTTGATCAGCTTAGGGGCACATCTGTGTATTCCAGGATTGATCTGCGATCCGGATATCATCAGTTGAGGGTCAGAGAGTCAGATGTCCAGAAGACAGGGTTCCGCACCAGATATGGACACTACGAGTTTTGGTAATGCCATTTGGGCTTACCAATGCTCCAGCGGTATTCATGGACTTGATGAACCGTGTATTTTTGGAGTATCTGGATCAGTTCGTCATAGTATTCATTGATGACATCTTAGTCTACTCTCATTCCGAGGAGGAGCATGCACAGCATCTTCGCATCGTATTGGAGCCTCTCAGACGAGAGTGTCTATATGCGAAGTTCAGCAAATGTGCCTTTTGGTTGTCATCAGTAGGTTTTCTGGGACACGTGGTATCTAGCAGAGGCATCTCAGTAGATCCTCAGAAGATCGAGGTTGTTACCAGCTGGGAGCAGCCGAAGTCAGTTATTGAGGTTCGCAGTTTCTTAGGACTAGCCGGCTACTACCGACGATTTGTTGAGGGCTTCTCGAGCATAGCTATGCCGTTGACACGCCTTACCAGGAAAGGCATGAAGTTCATTTGGACAGAGGCTTGCGAGACCAGCTTTCAGGAGCTGAAGCGGGGATTAGTGACAGCACCCGTTCTCGTATTACCCTCGGGAGAGGATGGATTTGTGCTGTATACCGACGCATCTCATCATGGGTTGAGCGCAGTTCTGATGCAGCATGGACGGGTAGTATCTTATGCTTCTCGACAGCTGAAGGAGCATGAGAAGAACTATCCGGTTCATGATTTGGAGTTGGCCGCCATCATCTTTGCTTTGCGGATTTGGAGGCACCACCTGTACGGTATTACTTTTGAGATTTTCACTGATCATAAGAGTCTCAAATACCTATTTACGCAGAAGGAACTCAATCTCCGACAGAGGAGATGGATGGAGTTCCTTAAGGATTATGATTGCACCATTAGCTACCATCCAGGGAAAGCTAATGTTGTGGCAGACGCATTGAGCAGGAAGTCCAGAGGGACTTTGGCCTGCCTCCGGGCATCAGTTACCGAGCTAGTTCAGGGTTTCTCATAGTTGGGCTTAGAGGAGCAGAGACGGACTGAACAGGGTATTCTTGTGACTATAGTTGCTCAGTCGTCGATCCGGACGAGGATCAGAGAGGCTCAGGCGAGCGATCAGCATCTGCAGTTCCTCGGCAGTCGAGCAGCCATAGAGCAGCAGTCTGATTTTACACGAGACGATGCGGATGTCTTGTATTTTCGCGGGAGACTTTGCGTACCCGAGACACACCCTGTTATGGAGGAGTTACTTCAGGGGGCTCACCGCTCCCGATTTGCTATCCATCCGGGTGCCACCCGTATGTATCGGGATCTGAGACGTTCCTACTGGTCGAACGGCATGAAGAAAGACATCGTGGATTTTGTAGCTAGATGTCTAGTTTGCCAGCAGGTTAAGGTTGAGCACCAGAGACCTACTGGACTACTTCAGAGGATTCTCATTCCTTAGTGGAAGTGGGAACACATTACTATGGATTTCGTGGGTGATCGTTGATCGATTAACCAAATCCGCACACTTTTTGGCCATTCAGAGGACAGACTCCTGGGACAGACTAGCAGAGTTATACTGTAGAGAGATTGTTCGGTTGCATGGTGTTCCGATGAGTATTATATCAGACCGAGATCCGCATTTCACCTCACGCTTCTGGCAGAGTCTGCAGAAGGCCATGGGTACCGAGCTCAGATTTAGTACCTCCTTCCATCCGCAGACCGATGGTCAGTCAGAGCGTACCATCCAGACCATGGAGGACTTACTGCGTGCCTGTGTTATGGATTTTAGAGGCAGTTGGGAAGATCATCTGCATCTTGTCGAGTTCGCCTACAACAACAGCTATCATGCGGTTATACAGATGGCACCATATGAGGCGTTGTATGGTAGGCCTTGTCGGACACCCACCCTCTGGGAGGAGGTTGGGGAATCCCAGCTGTTAGGACCTCAGAGAGCCGAACATGAGGCAGAGTTAGTCCGTACCATCAGACGCAGGATATCTGAGGCGCAGGATCATCAGAAGAGCTATGCCGACCGGAGACGGAGACCTCTGGAGTTCTCCGTAGGTGATCATGTATTTCTGCGAGTTTCACCCACGAAAGGGGTGAAACGATTCGGTCTTCGAGGGAAGCTTGCTCCGCGTTACATCGGTCCATTCCAGATTCTGGAGAGAGTTGGAGCAGTTGCTTATCATTTGGCTCTTCCACCATCCATTACCGACGTACATGATGTATTCCACGTATCGATGCTGAGGAGATACGTACCAGACCCTTCCCACGTGTTGTCGGATGTCTCGGTTCCACTTCAGCCGGACGCGACCTACGAGGAGATCCCTGTTCGGATTTTGGGTTACCGGGAGCGTCTGCGGAACAAGACAATCCGGCTGGTTAAAGTCGGAAGGCAGCATCACTCAGATGAGGAGGCTACCTGGGAGCTTGAGGATGTCATTCGAGCTCGTTACCCCCACTTGTTCACTTGAGGTATGTATGATTAGTTACTGTTCAGTATTTATATCAACATACTTCTTGATAGTGTTTACTATAGTGAGTATCGAAATTTGGGGACCAAATTTTTATTAGTGGGGGAGGATGTTAAATCCGACACTTTTGTGTAGGTTCTGAAAACTTTCCGGAGAAGAGTTATGGTTTCGGGAGCTAAATTGAAGTCAAAATGGGGTCACTTTACCTTTAAGGACCAAATGGAATTAAACCAAATATTGAGTTGGACTAAAGTGCAAAACGTCCGACTTATATACCTTGACCTAATACCCCATTCGCCCGACTTCTCCACAGAACGCCCGCAGCAGCGCCTCCCTTCCTCTTCCCTTCTCGCGAACCCTAGCCGCGACCCTCTGGATCCACAACCCGACGCTTCTCCTCCTCTTACCGATCTGCCGACGCCGATCGATCTTCTCCACGCGAGGCCGGCGAGACCAAGGTCGGAGATATTCCCTCCTGCGTAGCTACTCCGCCAACCTCCCCTCATTGGATCTAGGGAATACGGCTGAAGCCGTCGATTGAGCGTCGTCTTCCTCCCAGATCGGGTAAGAACTTGACCTGGAGTTTTAGGGTTAAGTAGGGAGTGTAATCGTTGGATTTTTGGCAGATTTGAAAGGGAAGCGCGAGAGTTGGGTGTTGTTTCAAGTCTGGACTGAAACACACACAGGAACAGCAATCACCAACTGCGTTAGAACCCAGGGGATCTGTGGTGTCGGTTAGAACCCCAGGTTGATCTTCACTTACCTTGAGTTCTTGGAAGAAGATCCAGGGGAGCACGATTTTGGGAAGAACTCCTTGTTGTTAGCTCAGAATCATTTGGGATTTGGATAGAGGTAAGAAGAACTTTTCACTTATACGTTGCCACTGTTGTGTTCTGTGATGGATTGGATTATAGCCAGATTTGCAATATTGTAATGTTCTTAGCAAACCTCTACGCATGAATTTGAATAGGTTTGGTTACCTTAGAGTTCGATAGGTTATTGTGGCTATTTAGGTCAACTAATTGTGGGATTAGATCTAGGATATAACCTAATCAGAATTATGTGAGGTAATTGGGAAACCTTTCATTTAATTAGGAGTGATTAAATGAAAAAGAAATGATTAGGTTAATCCTGGTTTGGGTTAGGGAGTAATTAGCTACTTATCTTAATGTGTGATAGCTAATTAAATACATCCTTATACAGGAGCTTGATTAGATTATTGATGGGTGATTCTTTCTGCTTGATACAGACTTCACCTATTTGGATGCGGGTACCTTTTGACTTATCTTTTCTGATATTGTCATGTTGTTATGCATAGACTGTTATAGATAGCAGTAAGATTATACGCTATCCTGGTTTATTATGCTTGTTCTGGATACTTGTTGTTTATCCCTGAGTTATTATGCGGTTAGTTCCATACAGTCTCACGTATTGTTATATCTATATGTATGCTTAGATATTGGAATGTATCTCTTGCATTTGACATCGAGGGATCAGTAGTTTCCGGCCAGTATACCTTGTAGGTTACCTGTATTCCTATTATAGGATTCAGACTGAGACTTAGTATACTGAGGACTTGGTGAGGGAGGTATGTGTATCTATCATACACCATCTCTGCATTGTTGCATGCCGGCGATCAGCGACTCCCTTGTGGTTGAGCCTATCGTCTTCCGGTACACGATATGCGCACACGACCACTCATGGGTTAGTGGATACCGTAGGATGTGTGCATTTGCCCTGTATTGCTCCGTTCGGCCACTATTTGGAGGGTGGGTCCGGGCGTGGTAGCAGCCAGGGATCCCTTCTCGTACTGAGCCACGAGGAGATGAGAGCTAGACTCCCCCATTGCTTGGGGTAGGAGCGGAGTCTCCACCAGCATCCTATCCACCCGGTCACTCAGGAGCAGTGATAGCAGGGTGCGTACAGTTGTCATAGCTCTACCCTCTCAGACGTCACCTATGACAGGTGTACGATGATCTGACTGGTGTTAGGGGTGACACATGTCATTGCACCATGTGCATATTTTGCATCGTGCATTGTTTGCTGCACTTGATTTCTGCACTTGTTTGACATGCATATACTGGAGACTTGTTATATGAGATTATATGTCTATTGGTGTTCCATTGGTATTTATTACCCTCTTTTCAGGTTAGATGGATTCTGATATGTATCTACCTCAGTATTTTCAGTACTAGTCTTTCCCTACTGTTGATATGAGACTGTATTAGCGGAACTCTTATTGTTAGTATAACTTTTTATGCATATCTATTCCGGGTATCCGCAGAGTTCCTTTGGACTCACACCGTTGGTTATTTTCCTTAATTTCAGGTTGATGTATGCCAGGAGAGCCCTAACCGCCAGTCCCCAGCTCGAGATGAGCTCTGCTTCGTTTTACTTTATGTTGGTTTACGGTTATGGATCCTGTATTATGTACTTTGCTTCCGTTGCCCTGTTTTGGACATGTATTTCCTATTTTATTCGATGGGATTGTACTTTTGAGTCCTATGTTAGACTTCGTGGGGTTTTGGCTTTGTTCCTGCCCCCTGGCAGCTCAGGTGAGTTCGTACTTTGGTTTTACGATGGTTATAGTCATATATCCGTTGTTTCTGCATGGATTTGAGGCCTGAGGCCATTTAACTGCGTGGTTGTGCTATTTGTATCTGTGTGTATGTGTAAATTGTCCGCCGGACAGAGGAGGTGCTGTCCGATTTTCTATTGGATCAGCGGCTCCAGGGTCTCGGGGCGTGACAGGGAGTATGGTTAAACTTAACAGCCCCTCTAGACCCTTTTCGGTGTTCAACAAAGGGGGAGAGTGTTGGTTGGTTAAGTTTAGGATGATTATATTGTAGGGGGAGGATCTTGATTTCCCTATGATTCTGAAAGTTGAGAAATTGATTAAGAATCCCTAAACTTAAAATCGGATTGTCAAACAACAAAAAGGGGGACATTGTTGATGCAGTCTAACCCTGATTGTTGTTTTGGTGTTGACATCGATTTGAGTTTAGGTTGATGATTATGATTATGGTTAAGTCCTGATCGGGGATTAGGCATGTTATGGAAAATCCTAGCTTGGAGGGCTAGGTGTTGGAAAATCCTAACCTGGAGGGTTAGGTATGGAAAATCCTAGCTTGGAGGGCTAGGTGTTGAAAAGTCCTAATTCGGAAGGGTTGGGTGAAAATTCCTAGCTTGGAGAGCTAGGTGAAAAGTCCTAACTTGGAGGGTTAGGTGAAAAATCTCAACTTGGAGGGTTAGGTGAAAAATCCTGGCTTGGAGGGTCACGTCCTAGCTTGGAGGGCTAGGTGTGGAAAAGTCCTAACTCGGAAGGTTGGGTGAAAAATCCTAGCTTGGAGGGCTAGGTGAAAAGTCCTAACTTGGAGGGTTAGGTGAAAAGTCCCAACTGGAGGGTTAGGTGAAAAATCCTGGCTTGGAGGGTCAGGTCCTAGCTTGGAGGGCTAGGTTGGATGAAACCCTAGCTTGGAGGGCTAGGTTGGAGCCCCTGGATCGGTCTGGTGACCGATCAGGGAGTTGGCACGGTGCTCCTTCGTGGATCGGTTTGGTGACCGATCCAGCGATGACTAATCGGTCTGGTGACCGATCAGGGAGTATGCGTTTCACCCACTGCTTGGCTCCTGATCGGTCTGGTGACCGATCAGGGAGCACACAGTGAGGTTGAGTTCCCCTGCTGATCTGCTCCTGATCGGTCTGGTGACCGATCTGGATCACTGTGCAGATCGTTCTGGAGAACGATCCAGCGTCGTGAGTTCCTCACTATGATCGATCAGGACGGAGCCTGATTGGTCTGGTCATGACCTGATCGGTCTGGTGACCGATCAGGAGGCTCCCTGATCGATCCAGTGACCGATCAGGAGGTTTGGACTGCGAAGCTCAGAAATCGACCAGCAAAGGGGTGGATCGGTCTGGTGATCGATCCACAACCTGGGATCGGTCTGGTGATCGGTCCAAGAGAGTCCCAGAGAAATCGCGATTTTTGATTGAGCGTTGGGGACCGATCAGGACGGAGCCTGATCGGTCTGAACCCAGCCTGATCGGTCTGATGACCGATCAGGAGGCTCTCTGATCGGTCCAGTGACCGATCACTTTAATTCAAAATGCACTGTCACACGCTCTGATCGCGTCTGAACGTATCCGATTCTCTGCACTTAATCTCTGATGCTTGATTTTCTGTTTGATATACTGCTTTAATGATCTGATTAAGCTGCAGGTGACAGGGAAGGATTCAAACACTCAAGGAGAGTCAAAGGTGGCCTTTCCTTGGAGCAGGTTTGTCCGTTTTCCATCTCAGGTTGCAACGGCTGGAGCTGCAGACTGGAGCTGCTGACTGGAGATTGGCTGAGGGAAGCTCAGGGAGTCCAGGGAGAGCTCAGTGGTAGCTGGCGTTGGCAGGTAAGCAGCTGGAGGTTGCTGTGAGATGGTGTCACCTGTGCTCAGTGGAGAAACAAAAGGGCGTAGAGGAGAAGAGCAGAGGAGAGTTGGCTGAAACGTTCTTTTGGCTTGAGTTCTTGCTGCGCATTTGTGTTCTCCACATCCTTGCTTGTGTGTTCTGTGATCCCATCATCTTGAGCAAGCATCTGTAATCAGTGAAGCAACCGTCCCTTGCTTGAGCACTTGGAGGAAGGAACAAGAGGCTTTGAGTCCGACAGCGAGAAGACACGGAGAAAGGGTTCTTGCGTGAGATCGTCGCTGGGTGGAGCTTGGGAGAAGCTTGTTGTGTTCTTGTCTGTGCTAAGTGCTAAGTAAGATCTTTCTTGTGTTTCATTGTGCTTAAACTATATCCTTTATTGAAACGCTGTGGAGAGGTTACTCCACCGAGAAGGAGGTTGCTTTCTATTCAGTATTCACCGGGGCTTGATCTGCCGACGATCAAGGGATCGCCCACCTTACGGGCACGCCAAGGAGTAGGGGCAAGTTATCCCCGAACCTTGTAAACCCTCCTTGTTAGCGATCTTGCTAGTTGTGTTAGTTTGCTTTTGTTTTCTATTTTTCTGCATACTCTGTTTTTGCTACTTCCGCTGTGCTACTAACAAATCGAAGTGCAGAAATTCGCTAAGTGTTAAAGTCCAAGTATTTGGCTATATTCACCCCCCCCTCTCTAGCCATCCGGGTTCCAACAAACATAACTAAAATATACATAATGGTTACCAAGGTAGGTGAGATGCAAGCTAATTTTGCCTTATTTTTATTTCTATGAGAATAAGTTGATACCCAACTTATCCTCAATGTTCCAATATTGCTTGCCACTTGAATAGGGACATGTTCAAGAAACCATCCATGTATCATAATTCAATAATTAGATAATATTTGCTTATTTATGTAATAAATTGACTAACTAATCAAAACTTACTGAAAGTAGACCCGTAAATCCCTTCATATAAGCCAGTGAGATGGTATGGGTAACCGTCTTCGATGCAAAAGCATCTCCAAAAATTAACAATTGAGGAGCCACGTAATTATATATTGCATCAGCCCAATTATAACTTCTTATATTATTGAAATCATCGACAATATCTATAATCCTTAAAGCTAATTTACATGTACTAGAAGCAAAAAGGGCAGAAGAAAAAAGATATAAAATAACAAAATAACAAAACATCCACATTTGAATCCATTCGGAGATAATATATCCTTAATAGATTTTTCAATCTGGATTGATCTAATTGTTGCCTTTGAATAAATTCTTTGAATAATAAACTACAAGCAACATTAGAATCAATCTCAACATGTATGTTTCTATCTAGGATTTCAAACAATAATGCAATATCTTTGATTGTGAAGTGCACTACTATGTTGGAGAATTTGAACATCTTTACTTCCAAATCTCAATTCTCAAATGTGGTCACTAGCATTCCCCTAAGATGTCGAATTTCGAGTATGGTGAGGAATAACACAGATGGGATACTACTTATGATACTCATGTGTTTTTCATAGATAATTACTCCTAAATGACTCTTTCCTCCCTTTGTCTTTTCTTTTGATGAAGTTTCAGAATAAAATTTTATAAAATACACCCAACTTGCTCATCCAATGTAACTTTTTTCCCAATTTGATAATTGGATCTCTAATAAGAACTAGATGTAATTTTTTTTCTTTTCCTGCCGTATATAAAAAAATCAAGTTTTATACATTTCAATCAAATATCAAATATCTTTTTGTAAAACTAAGCAAAACTAATTTAACTCACTAGAACAATGACCGAAAAAATCAATAACATATGATCTATAAAATACAATATTTGTAAATGCGTAAAACAACATAAAGCAGGTTAAAGATGATATAACTATTTAGATTAAGATATACTTATCACAGTGTACTTACCAAGTATGACATAGATGAACTTATACTATTTAGATTAATATGTTTAATACATTTTTAAAGAATTAGTACAAAGCTAATGTTGTTGTTTCAAATATTAATAATAGTTGTAATTTATAAATAGCATTCTTAAACAATTGAATATATATAGAAAGATTTTAATTACAATCTAATTTTTCTTTTGATATTGCAAGTTTTTGATTATCACTTATGGCACACAGACAGCTTTTGAAAAATGGAATTTGAGATATACTATGTACGAGGCAAAAACAAATTATAACTGGATTAACTTTGCTATCTGAGATTACTAACATTTGACATCCCATATCGTAATCCTAAGGGTTACAAATGTAAACAAGTGAGCTTAGCTATAAAAAAATTAGGTTAGTTTATTATTACTTTTCGAGATGAAATTGATTGTTTTGATATTGTAGCTAGATGCTTCTTGTAAGACACAGCAATCGGTGAAGGTTAAGAAACACACACACCCTGTTCAGCACTGATGGAGGTGAAGAAGCAGGTGAAGCCGCCGGTTGAGTGAAGAAACCAATAAACGATGACCGATAAACCTAGCGACGCCACATGACTGCAAACGACGATAAGAGACCCATGCAGTTTAGGGTTGAGCGATTTTGAAAGGAGGTGAAGGTTAAGAAACACGCCCTGTTTAGCGCTGATGGAGGTGAAGAAGCAGATGAAGTCGCTAGTTGAGGTGAATAAACTAGTAAACGGCGCTCGGAAAACCTAGCGATGTCACGCGACTACAAGCGACGGTGAGCAATGGCAAGAGACACATGGAGTTTAGGCTTGGATACGCGGCGCGAAGGAAATTGCAAACTTTCCTTTGCTTCCGATGCATGCGATTGCACAAGGGTTCGGTGAGGGATATTATGATTATGGACTAGGTGATTTGATAATTAGAAATTTTAGATACGCGATTCAAATATTTCATCAACTTTCCTATTAAATTTCTACTGAATTTAAAACAATGCAGGATTTGTTGAAATAAAAGCGTGCTTCGGATTGTACGGTACGACAGCGACGGTGGCTTTCGAATCCAAAAAAAAAAAAAAAGGCGGCCAGTTGTGACAGTTGGTCTCATATCTTTGTCTTTTATTCAGCCAATCCAATATATTTATGAATAATGGAAATCGTAGTAAAAATAAACAAAGTATCGAATGAATTAGAAATTAAGATTAATGGAAAACCGTAGTAAAAAAAATAATCATTGAATGAATTTTTTATTTTCTTAATTATTTTTTTATTTACAAGGAAAATCCAGGTTACGCCTGACTAATTCGTTTGGCTGACCGGTCATGTCCCACAGCCTTCAACGAGAGTCCCTACCGGTCAATGAGGGTAAATCACGGGACGGAGACACGTGGTGACTTCACCACTGATGATATCGGTATCCGATGACGTGACCACGTAGTGGTCTGTGGCGATTTTTTCCGTCAACATACTGCGCGTTCTACCAGGAAGGAATCGAACCTAAGAAATAAAAGATTATTCAAGTGAGTCATTACCCATCGTATCATGCTCGCGGGGGCATTATTTTCTTAATTATTGAACAAACAGGAGGTGTGAGCTGGAATGGAGCCACAAAACGGAGCGTCTGAGCTGGGACGATAACAAAGCAGTTTTGGTGCCTGTCGCGGTGCGTGGGTATATTCCGGTATCCTTATTCGACGCTCAATAAAATCTTGGGCAACGGACACGTGTCGTGTCCCCGTCCCATTTTCAGCCTAAGTGGGAACTCGAATCCGGCGGAGTAGCGGACGCGAACGCGCGTGGGAATCACGTGCGAGGACAGCGAAGCGACGCGGTCGACAGCCACAGATGTCTCGGACCCGATGCGCTGGCGCTGAGGTGCGGGCCCCAGTAGTAGGACCGTTTGGAACGGTCACACAATCGGGCTCCGAAGCCGTGTGGGACAGGTGCCGGTGGAATTCCACATCCACTGGGAGGGTGGGAGAGTCAGTCGTTTACTCCCCGGGCAACAGCGCGCTGGTCCGGTTGGGTCCGCCAACTAAAGTTGCCTCCCGTGGGCTCTCGCAGCAAGACCCACGGCGCCACGTGGGTGGCCCCCACGGCTAGGGACTTTACGTTACCCGTACAACTGGGACTACGGACTTGCTTTCGGAGGAGCCTCTGTCTCGTGGACGAGACAGTCCAGGAATCTTCCTCCTTAGGATGAGATTGAATTGGTTGTACGGGGGCCACGTCGGCGTGAAGGATTTCTTAAAATTCAGGATGACGGCTGTTTTGCGTGTTTCAGGGAATTGCTGACTCTTACGTAGTGTAGCTGCCGAATACTCTTCCCTCCTCCTCGTTTTATTTTAGTAAAAAAGGTTGAGATTAAACACAGTTGGCTCTGTTTTTTTTCCCTTCCTTTTTCAGATAATAGTGGAGAGGCAGTTATATAAATAGTTGAGCAAGCGCCCACATCTGCCCTCGTCCTCTGTTCCTTTCCTCCTTCGTTTCCGTCCTCGAACAATTCTAAAACACACGCGGAATTTGATCCTCGGGAAGGCGATGATACCGATGCGGTTCATTCGGCCGGCTGTCTCGGGTGGCGGATTCGACGTCGCAGGACGTTCCGCCGCATGCGGCGAAGGGGCGCGCAGGGCGAGGGAAGCTTCGGCGCGCGGTGCCCCAGGGGCACGTGCCGATGTGCGTCGGCGAGGAGATGGAGCGATTCACGGTACCCACTGTGGTTCTCAGCCGGCCGGCCTTCCTCGAGCTCCTCCGCCGCTCCGCCCAGGAATACGGCTACGAGCAGAGCGGCGTGCTCCGGATCCCTTGCCTCGTCCCGCTCTTCGCCCGGCTACTCGTCCTCTCGTCCGCCTCCGACGCTGCGGGCGAGATTGCTCTTGACGAGCTACTACGTTCGTTGCCGGAACACCTCCCGTCGTCTTCACCGGCCGACCTGAAGGCTGTAAACTAGGATTCCGGAGACTCCTACGTTAACGCTATTTTCCTATGACTGGACGAGTGTACATGCTATCCTGCGCCTTAATTAGGCAAGAGAGGGCGTTCAGCGAATTAATATTTTTAGATTGCGCATTATTTGTTTTTTCCAAGAAAAAAAAAGATTAATGAGGTTTTTCGAACCTCGGACGACTGATCCGGTCCCATGAAAGTGATGAGTGGTCTAGAAGCCCAATGTCCCAGGATTCATGTCTCATTTGGAGAAATTTTTTTTACAAATACGTCATAACTAAGGATCAAATCACGAATATCTAAATTAATAATTAATCATCCTACCGCTACATCATAGGCCAGGGAGTTTTTTCCAAGAAGGACATATATGCATATGCTATCCTGCGCCTTAATTAGGCAAGGAGGGCGCTCAGCGAATTAATATTTTTGGATTGCGAATTATTTGTTTTATCCACAAAGGATATATATATATATATAGGATTGATCTCCTGCGGGATAGACAAAACGCGACTGTGCGCGTCGTGTGGGTTTTTTCGGACTTCGCGTGGCTTTAATAAAAAAAAAATGAAACCTTTTCCCTCATCTCCCTCGCGTTTTTTCCCTCATCTCCCTCGCGGCTCAAGGGCTAGGGCGAAAACTTTCGGTGCCGATCTTCCTCCTCTCTCGTCGGAGTCCGAATCCACGCACGCCGGAGGCAGAAGCCACGCAGAGCCCTCCTCTCTCGCCGCTCCTCTCTCGCCGGACGCCGAATTCACGCAGAGCCGCTCTTCCTCCTCTCTCGCCGGAAGCCACGCAGAGGCTCTTCCTCGAACGTCGAACGCTCAAGGCCACCCTCCTCTCTCGTCGGACGTTGAACCCACGCTCTCTCCGAAGCCAAGCTTGGCCGCTCTTCCTCCTCTCTCGCAGGAAGCCACGTAGAGCCGCTCGCCGGACGCCGAACGCCGAAGCCACCCTCCTATCTCGCCGGACGACGAAGCCACCCTCCTCTCTCACCGGATGCCACGCCTTTAGAGGCGCTCTTCCTCCCTCTCAAATTTCTCAACAGTCTCTCCGAAGGCAAGCTACTCCTTCGAGGAGCTTCGCAGCGCCCGAGGCCACTGCTACGCCTTCGAGGAGCTTCGCCGCGCCGGAGGCCACAGCCACATAGCCCTATTCTAAAGGTTTCACTCGTTTTCCATCCTCTAAATTCCTATAATATACAGTGATCTAGTTACCAGTTTATTACAGAAATTTATCAATTTATTTTCCTTTGACATCAATCTTTTCCGTATGTTTGATCTTTCTAAATTTTGTTTTATTTCGAATTCTGTCTACTTGATAATATGCTTATTCTTTTGATATGGTTAACCTATTTCCAGTGACTACTACTAATTTGATTAATAAACTCGCTTTCCTTCTATGATTTTCTTTTACTTGTTTTTCACAGGACATGAATACTTTTATCTCAGATCCTCCTGAATTTCTTCCAGTTCCTCGTATGGTAGAGTCGAAGTCAGTTGGCACATTCTCACCAGTGCCAAAGCAAGATGGTCAGAAAGGACTCTTTGTCGATAGGGGTGTTGGCTCTCCTAGACATTAAATCAGCTAGCGGAGGCACATTCACATTTGATCTCAAATTGGACAATGAAACAAAGGTTTATTGAAGCAGAAATAATCTTTCTGTTTATTGGTGAAAATCACTATTGGCATTCTGCATTTGTAATTAATTTCTTTCAATATTAGTTGATCTATTGGTTTCTCTATTTAGTGTGCTCATTGCAAATACCAATTACATACTTTTCTGATGCAAAATATTGTCCTGTTTCGATAAATTTGCTTGTACTTCAAGATGTGAGTTTTGTTAATGGTAAACCAAATTGCTGAACTGGGTACCTAAATACATAAGCTTGTTTCACTTCCATGTTGACATGACCAAATTTAAAGTTGGATTGTAATAAAATACGTTTAAATAAGTATAAAGTCGCATAGATGGACCAATGCGCATGCAAACGGCAGCTGAAGCAGGAGGAGCCCTGCAACGAGAACTAACTGATCGGCTTTGATGAACTCCATTTCCAGTGCAAAGTGATCGTGCAGAGTGGAAGCAGCCAAAGGATATACCCTATAGGGCAATATCATTTCACGCCGACACAGAGAGTACTGCCACACCATGCATGCAGATATGTATATCGAAATTAATTAAACCACGCAACACTAATCAAGATATATTATAGATTGTTTTTTAATATAGGCAATCAGTGGGTTAATGGGGGACAAGTGGAGGCAAATAATGACAGATGGTACCAGATTAGAGGATCATTCAGGATTGAGAAAAAAATGTCCAAAGTAGTAGTTCATCCAAAGCTTACAAAGTACTCGCTAGTGATATGACAAAAAAATACAATCCACAGACAAGAAGCAGACTTCATCTGACTTCATCAAAACAATCCATAGAAGCTATTTCATAGAAGATGAAAATACACAGAAGCTGAAACTACAATCCAATCCGCAGAAAAGAAGCAGACTTCATCAAAACAATCCACAAAAGCTGTTTCACAGAAGCTGAAAATATAATCCACAGATGTTGTTTCACATCTGACATTTCTTCCATTTCTTCCGTGTTCCATTATATTGAATAGCATGGCAATTTTGAACCTATATTTATCACCATAAATTCAACATGAGAAAAAAAAATACATTGTCAATGAGAAAAAAAATACATAGCAATCAAAGAAGATTTGTA
This sequence comes from Boesenbergia rotunda, assembly GCA_024364735.1. Lineage (NCBI taxonomy): Eukaryota > Viridiplantae > Streptophyta > Magnoliopsida > Zingiberales > Zingiberaceae > Boesenbergia > Boesenbergia rotunda. Next base: position 150,072 of record JAGFNQ010006793.1, on the reverse strand, counting down.
GAGTTAAACAAGTATAGCAATCAATGAATATATAGATAATAGCAATCAAAGAATATACCTACACATTGTTTCATCTGATAAAGGGCATATTGGTAGAACGTACAATAATAAAGACAATTATTAATTGTAATATCTAAATCAATCAAGCACAAAAATTAAACTTTGATAGTACCTGCTAAAGATGCCAATTCTTCTACATATGTGTCATCATCGCTATTATGTTGATTATCAATAGTTGATCTGACAATTGACATACAAATACAACCAACCTATTGTCATATTTATTTATCTAATAAAAATAATTGATGTACAAATACAATTATCATCTAAATAGAGAATCAACCAACACATACCGTTGTTGTAAATTTGGACAGTTGCGCTTGTCATGTGACACACCTCGATGCCCACATCCACGACATAGACGAGACTTTGAAGTTGACTTTTCCTTTGATGATTTCAATCTTTTCCCGCATCCCTTTGTTCTTACTAAAGAAGGATCAATAATATTAGGGGACTCATCCATAGATTTCTTCCTTTGACCTCCATTGTCGCATATTCTATTAATATTCATCTCTTTAATTTTGCTATAGATACAATCCAATTGTTCATCCAAGAAATTTGCCCCCTCATCAGTCAAAGATGCATCATCAATTAATAGTGAAGCTTTATAGGATAACCTAGAATGCCTTGACATCAAAACCCTTTCTGGATCATCAATGAAATTTTGCTCCCCCAAACTATATGTTGCTCCACCTTTTCATCTCGTGTCCATCGTTTGAGTATATACTTATCTGGCAAATGAAACACTTGATTGATACGAAAAAAAACTAACATATGTCTGCATGGAATGCCATCAAACTCAAATTTTCTACAACTACAAGATATGTGATCCCTCTGTTTGTCATGCGTTAGAACCTTTGATTTGGAGGAAAAACAACTTTGAAAATTTATTACATGATAAACCACTAAGTCAGCTCCCATAGATGCTACAACTGAGTCAACTGTCATAGAAGCTTGTTGCACATAATAACCATGACTCTCACTTATTTCACTTTGAAAGTCCACCCATTTCTTTTTTGTATACAACTTAACCATTTGAGATTCCATTGGCCAGTTTGTCTTAGTCCTGGGATGCTCATTCATATCAATATGATCTGCAACTAACTCATTGTGCCTTTGGTGTCTCAATGCCCTATTGAAACGGGTGATAAAATCCATCAAAGAATTCTTATTTGAAACATATTTCTTGAAAAATGCATGTGATGTTGGATCGAGAAATGCGAGAGAGGGGGGGTGAATGTCGCAATTCGTTCGGATTTAAAAAGAGCGGGTGCGCAGCGGAAATAAAAGAGAACACAACAACGCAAACACAGCCGGTTTACTTGGTTTGGAGCCTGGGTCGACTCCTACTCCAAGGCCCACGGTCGTTGACCGTTTTCTGCGGGCAATTCTATAAGTTCGCAAAAGTTTACACACAAATAATAAAAAATATTCTCGTAAACTTAAATACAACTCTTGTTACCGACGTCCGGTGAAGATTGAAGTTCTGGAGCAGCGGGACGTCGTCGGATTGAGTTGGCAGCTTTCTGGAGCGTGTCGTGGAAGCAGAAGAGCGTAGAATTGTCGAAGGAATTGGTTGTTCAAGAATAGGGTCGAGGCCCTCTTTATATAGGGCAGGGGGCGCCCGACATGCTCGGGGCGCCCCCCACGTGGCTCTTGATCCGGCGAGCCCTCTGGTCAAGGCTGATCTCTTCATCTTCGGGATCAGCTTTGACCGGGGCGCTCGAAGCGCGCGGGGCGCCCGGTTGACCGGTCAAAGCGTCATCTTCAGGGCTTCGCGAGAGTGAGCTGCAGCAGCCTTCAGTGGCGTGGCACAGTGGGCGCCCGAGACACGCGGGGCGCCCGACATGCGGGGCGCCCGACACACGCGGGGCGCCCCCAATTGCGCTGCTGTCGGGGCGTTTACCTCTCTGCTGACTTTGGGTTGACTCTGGGGCGCCCGACACATCCGGGGCGCCCTGCTCAGCTACGGCCTCACTCCTTTGAGGCTCTCTGAGCTGCAGAAACACAGTCCTTCGGTCCTGCATCCAGGGTTAGTCCAAAACAGCAAATAAGTTAGTTAAAACAGCCTTAGCTGTCTTGGTTCTGACTTTGGATCTCCAAAATGGAGCCCTAGGTCGAACCGACGCCTAATGTTCCCTCAAGGGGAACGCGTCCTCACCTACTCCTCTCGGGAGAGTTTTACCTGGTGCCAACCGGATCCTCCAGTTGGACTTTTGCCCAGCAGTCCTTCGCCAGGTCTTTTCTTCTGGCAGTCCTTCGCCAGTGCCTAGCATTCCTTCGCTAGGGCTTTGTCCATTCTGGCAGTCCTTCGCCAGTGCCTAGCATTCCTTCGCTAGGGCTTTTCCATTCTGGCAGTCCTTCGCCAGTGCCTAGCATTCCTTCGCTAGGGCTTTTCCTGTCTGGCAGTCCTTCGCCAGTGCCTAGCATTCCTTCGCTAGGGCTTTCTTTCCTGGCATTCCTTTACCAGTGCCTAGCAGTCCTTCGCTAGGGCTTTTTCTGCACACTCAGTGAACAACGTTAGATCACAAATAAACTTAACTTTGAATCCTTTGCCAATATCAAAAACCAGGTTCGATATGGTGCTTCCTGCACCAACATGTGAGCCTTCAGATCTCTGACTACTTGACATTCCAGCACAAAAAATATGGCTAAAATATGCTGGCACCCACTTATGTCACAATTCATACATCAAAGACAACCAATTATTTTCCTCTAAATTAGCACATTTGATAACCTGCTCCCATGAACTCTCAAATTCATCAGGTGTTGTAGAATTTCTAATGGCATTCTTAATGCTTTGATAGTGGTCACGAAAAGTCAAAGGATTCAATTTATCTGGAAATTTATTCAATATGTGCCACAAACAATATTGATGCACTGTATGAGGGAAAACTTGAGCAATAGCTTTTGTCATAGCAGGATCCTGATCTGTGATTATTACATTTGGTGCACCTTTAGGCATGACTTCTAAAAACTTGGTAAGCAACCAAACAAAAGACTCAAATTTCTCATCACTTATGAAGCCACAACCAAAAATAATTGTCTGATGATGATGATTAACTCCTACAAATGGTGCAAAAATCAATCCATATTTATTGGTGTTATATGTTGTATCAAATACAACCACATCACCAAATACACTGTAAGCGGTCCTTGATATATGATCTGCCCAAAAACACCTACTAAATTTGCTATCTGAATCAGTTTCATATTCAAAGAGAAAGGCTGGATTTTTCTCTTTTTCGGATGCAAATAGCTCAATTAGTGTTTCTGCATCAATACCCCTTTGTTCATCCCTTACATCTCTCTCAAAGTTTCTAATATCTCTTTCTAAACAACCAATCCGCTCGGGCCCTCCATACTCTATCTCCAATAATCGCATTTGTTGGCAAGTTGGCACATTGGCATTTGAAAACTGTTGAGTCAATGCTTTTTTGGCTGCTGTTATTTTACGATGTGATCGTAACAAATGTACCTTTGAAGGAGTCGAGAGTGGATGATTGTGACCTTCCATGAAGTTAGTGACAACCCAATTGGGTCCAGTTTGTTTCTTGACAAATGAAATCTTTGATTTACAGGCAGTTCTAACTTCGCCACGTGCTCTTTCCTTTATCGGGTGATCACCTTTTGCTTGTTTATTTCGGCGGTCATCTATATGTCCTTCTTTAAAGCATACAAATGTTTTCCACACTACTTCATTTGACATCTTATTTTTCTTGCTACTATGTATCCTGGCACTAAATCCAGATTCACGTGCATACTGGTTATATAATGAAAATGCCTCATCTATTGATGAGAATTCCATCCCATATTTAGGCTTTCTATCATCTGCAACTTGAGGAATATATAGCTGATCATCACTGTAAATTTCATCCATTGGTAGAAAACTCTGCATATTATGATGATATTGCAAGAAATAGCTTTTTAAATCAAATGTCCAATTAAAAAAAAATCACAGCATAAAAATACTGTAAAAACACTGTAAAAACAGTCAGCAACCACTGTAAAAATATAACATACACTGTAAAAATTATAAGTCTAGTCTAGCTTATGATGCACATTAACAAGAAAGAAATTAATAAGTCAAATTAGTAGTAGTCACTGGAAATAAGGTTAACCATATCAAAAGAACAAGCATATTATCAAGCAGACAGAATTAGAAATAAAAAAAAAATTTAGAAAGATCAAACATACGGAAAAGATTGATGTCAAAGGAAAATAAATTGATAAATTTCTGTAATAAATTGGTAACTAGATCACTGTATATTACAGAAATTTAGAGGATGGAAAACGAGCGAAACCTTTAGAATAGGGCTATGTGGCTGTGGCCTCCGGCGCGGCGAAGCTCCTCGAAGGCGTAGCTTGCCTTCGGAGAGACTGTTGAGAAATTTGAGAGGGAGGAAGAGCGCCTCTAAAGGTGTGGCGTCCGGCGAGAGAGGAGGGTGGCTTTGTCGTCCGGCGAGATAGGAGAGTGGCTTCGGCGTTCGGCGTCCGGCAAGCGGCTCTACGTGGCTTCCCGCGAGAGAGGAGGAAGAGCTGCCAAGCTTGGCTTTGGAGAGAGCGTGGGTTCAGCGTCCGGCGAGAGAGGAGGGTGGCCTTGAGCGTTTAGCGTTCGAGGAAGAGCCTCTGCGTGGCTTCCGGCGAGAGAGGAGGAAGAGCGGCTCTGCGTGAATTCGGCGTCCGGTGAGAGAGGAGCGGCGAGAGAGGAGAGCTCTGCGTGGCTTCTGCCTCCGGCGTGCGTGGATTCAGACTCCGACGAGAGAGGAGGAAGATCGGCGCCGAAAGTTTTCGCCCTAACCCTTGAGCCGCGAGGGAGATGAGGGAAAAGGTTTCATTTTTTTTATTAAAGCCACGCGAAGTCCGAAAAAACCCACGCGACGCGCACAGTCGCGTTTTGTCTGTCCCACAGGAGATCAATCCTGTATATATATATATATATATATATATATATATATATATATATATATATATATATATATTTGAAACGGTAAAAATAAATACAAATCAAGAAAGTTATATGAAAATTACATGCACTTCACATTCGAAATAAAATTGATTTATAAATTTTGAAATTGTCATACAAAAAGTATAAATATCCTAGATTGATTTTAATATGGTCAACCTAGTTAAGATATATCATGCTACTTTTGATACCTTATGTCTAAATGTATAAGAGCTTAGGAGTATAAGAAGTCGAGTAGAATATTCAAAAAGCAAGAAGAATGATACGGGAAGAAAATTGACGAGTTCAGTCATCCGATGGACGAGGAACTATAGACGAATTATACACAAGTGGAGTGTGAATGATGTGCGCGATATCCAAGAAACGAGAAGCCGTGAAGGAAGTCTGCTCAAGGAAAAGGTCGGAGTTAAGTTCGGGTGAGTTCAACTCTGGATAGCCGAAGCATCACTAAAGCAAGTGAAAGCTAAAAAGATCAACTTAGAAGTTGATCTTAAAGACCCAAGACGCCTCAGGTCTGGTTGAGAGCTCCTTGGGTGCCAAAATTGATTCGATTGTAAAGTAGAACTGAGGCGTCTTAGTTCCTACTCAGGGTACTGTTCATCCGAAGCACCCTCAGTCACAACTAAGACGTCTCGAGTCGAAAATTACCATTAATAGTTCGGCAATTTACCAAAGGGCGTACGCAACAATCGGAAATTACCAAAGGGCGCACCATGGTTTCTAGTTTACCAAAGGGCGCAACCCTTTAAGTGAACTTCCTATTATACCCTTGGCGCCACAAAATGCCTTTTTCATTGACAATTTCGAGACATCCGAACCACTTTTGCAGTAAAATAATAATTTATGGTTCGGATGGCCAGGTAGTGGAAATTTTCTCAGCCTATATATATATTACTACCTTGCACAAGTCGAATCATCACGAGGGTACGTATATTATTCGACCTTGCACAACTCAATTCATCAAGGCAGCTAAGGAAGATAGGTGTTGAAGGAGAAAAAGCAAGCAACAGATTGTTAACAAATACAAATAGTAATGTACGTATGATTGTTATTTTTGATATGGTATCAAACCTAGTTTAATACTTATCAACTCTTGCTACAATTTTTATGTTTGGAGGAGTCTAAGGGTGATATGCATTACATAATAAGGGCTCTATGAAATTTGTTAAACTTAAGATAAATAAATGCTTGAATTCAACCTAGGGGTGATATATTACCATATCAGACCCTAGAAGGGCCAGAAACAACATAGTTCAGTCCCTAGGAGGTACTGAAATATGTTGTTTTCAGGCACTGGGAGGGCCTGAAATAAAAGGAATTCAGGTCCTCCCAGGGCCTGAAATGAAAAGATTTCAGGCCCTTACAGGGGCTGAAATCATTGGATTTGAGGGCATGGGAGGGCCTGAATCAATATGAGTCAGGCCCTGCGAGGGACTGAAATTTACTGATTTCAGGCCCTGTGAGGGCCTGAAATAAAAAGATTTCAGGCCCTCGAAGGGCCTGAAATAATATGATTTCAGGCCCTGTGAGGGCCTGAAATATGAATTCAGGCCCTGTGAGGGCCTGCAATATGATTTCAGACCCTCTGAAAAGATTTCAGGCCCTCACAGGGCCTGAAATAAAAATATTTCAGGCCCTGTGAGGGCCTGAAATATTATGATTTCAGGCCCTGTGAGGCTCTGAAATCAAAATATTTCAGGCCCTTAGGCCTTCCTAGGTCCTTGATTATGATTTTCAAAGTTTGGAAAATGTAATTGTAATTTATTTTTCAGGGATGATAATGTTGTTGACGAAATTTTATCGGAAATATGGAATACTCTTGATGATAATGCTGTCACGGGGAATGGATCAGAAATTACAAGGAATTTGACAATTGATCTAAATGAAGAAGCAACTAATATAGAAGGTGA
>JAGFNQ010006793.1:90622-142852 GCA_024364735.1 Boesenbergia rotunda | reverse complement strand
GCTTATAGAGATCTTCCACAATATCTGCGTGAGTTAAGAGCTAGAGATCCTGAAACGTATGTGGCACTATGCAGGAATGGTGACAATCAGTTCCAGCGGTGTTTTTGGGTTTTGGTGCTTGCCGAAGGGTTTTCAGGTCTTATTTGCGTAGACTTATCGGAATTGATGCCACACACCTAAGAGGAAAGTTCCGGGAGTAATGTTGATTGCAACGACGATTGATGGTAATGACAATGTTCTTCCAGTTGCCTTCGCAATAGCTGAAGTTGAATGTGGGTCTGCATGGGAGTGGTTTTTGGAGCATACAAAGAGGTTCTTTGGTGTCGATGATCACTCAATCACCATAGTATCAGATAGACATCGGGGCATTATATCAGCAGTTAGAAAAGTCTACCCAAACGCGCATCATGCCTTTTGTTGCCAATATGGTAACTGATACTGGAAGTAGAGCTGCTGTAGGTTTGTTTTGGGCAGCAGCACGAGCCAACACAACACTCCAATATGATATGATAATGCAGACAATGCTTGAAAAACATCCAGTTGCCCATAAGTGGCTTCACAACATTGACCCTAAAAGGTGGGCAAATGCACACTTTACAGGGAGAAGGTACAGAATGCTTACCACGAATTGTGTGGAGAGCTTAAATGCTTTGTTCAAGTCTACACGTGAGCTTCCCATAAACAGGTTAATTGATAATATAAGAAGAAAAGTTGCTCAATGGTTCTATAATCGTAGAGAGGAAGTCTCCAAATGGCATGTTGTTTTGACACCTTATGCTACAAAAGAAATGGATTCAAGGAGAGAGAAAGCAAGAGCTTATAAGGTTCACCCTTACTCTCAATCATAAATGGAAGTAGAAACATGTGGCACTTCATACATTGTTGATCTGGAAAAAAAGTTTTGTCACTGTGGGGAGTTTCAAATTTCAGGACTTCCTTGCTCACATGCTATTGCCGTAATCATTCACAGGAACATGGATACGCTCCCATATTATGAGCATTATTTTTATTCTGAAACTTGGAAGTGGGTTTACATGGATCGTATTTTCCCTTGTAGAAGCAAGCAGTTTTGGCCTATTGGAGTAAACGACATTACAGTTCTATGTCCCCGTAGCCTTGTGCAGCCTGGTAGACGAAAGAAGGCACGGATAGAGTCCAGACACAATGGCAAGGTCAAACTAAAATACAGCCAGTGCAAACAACTTGGTCATAATAAAAGGACATGTAGAATGCCGCCAGCCCCAAGGTCTTGAGTTTATTGGTATATGTAGTGACCCAATATTCTGATTGAAGTGTATGTTTTGTATGGAGGATAACTGAATGTATATATTTTGTATATTGTACAGCTATAGTATTATCAAAAAACTAGTTGTTGTTAATGTTGTGACTTGAAGAAGTATTTCAATATTATGATACATTTCTTCTTGTGTAAATTTATGTATGCAGAATTGAGCAGTTGTGAAGTTTTCAAATTTTGGGTGCCACAATAATGTTATTTCAGGTCTTGTAGTCCTGAAGTCCTATGGTTTGTGAATATCTGTCATTTGAGACCCTCTGTTTGTTTGCTATGTTGATCATTGTTCTGTGCCAACTGATAGATACTGTATTAACACGTAATTGATAATCATTAGGACTATGTTTGGAGACAAAAAATCCATCTCCTAGCTATCTAAACTCTAACTACTGGTAATGAGTTTTGAGAATCAAAATATCATAGGTCCATGAAACAAACCTCCTGCTGTGCCAAATTCTGAAAATGAGGTAATGATGTGGATGGAATTAAATTGTGGTATGCAATGTCTATGTAGGTACTCTTTTTTGTTTAATATTAAAAATAATTTCACAACATGTATATTTATATAAAATATTTAATCATTCTAATATTGAATTATTTGAAATCTGAAATGAGATTATTTTTCAGGCCAATATTATTGTCAGGCCCAGCTTGGGCCTGAAATGGAATTATTTCAGGCCCAGAGTGGGCCTGAAATGAATATTTCAGGCCCACTGGGCCTGAAATATATTATTTCAGGCCCAGCGTGGGCCTGAAATGAGATTATTTCAGGCCCAGCTGGGCCTGAAATGATATTATTTCAGGCCCAGCGTGGGCCTGAAATATCTCATTTCAGGCCCAGCGTGGGCTGTGATTTAAAATTAGGGTAGAGGAAAAGTAAGGTTCAATATTGCTTATAGTATCGACAAGAGGACAGATTATAGATTAGAGTTACACAATAACAAGGATCGAAAGCAATGCTCCATTGGAGTATCAAAATGGTTTACATACATTTAACTACAAACATATATTGTTTGTCATTAAACTTACATTATACAACTGAATCATTTTGTTTCAGGCCTGATGGGTTTCCTAAAATGCTTTTGTTTCAGGCCCAATGTGGTCCTCAATTAAATGATTCTAGCAAAAACAAGGTTCAATATTACTGATGATTCGACAACAATTACAGATTACAGATCATATATGAGACAAAAACAATGATCCGAAGCAAAGTTTCATTGATTTGAAAGGAGTACATGGATTGTATAATTACAAATACAATGTTTGTGCTGACAATTACATATGCATAGTATGAACAAAAACCTATTACAGATTTAGCTTCCAGCACTTGTCTCTCATTATTTTATAGCCCACTGAAATCGATAATTTTTCATTCTTTTGGCTAAAATCTGTAGATCTTTGAAAACTAGACTTTCTGCATACCGCATCATGAAAAATGCACAATCCGACCTGAAAAACCAATATTGACATTGTTGTCATCTTATAATCAACTATGAAATGCATTGTTATTTTTAACAAAAATAAACATCCTCTTACGATCTGCTTTGGGTGGGTCCTTGTACAACAATTTTATAAACTCTGTCCCAGATATGGAACAATCCTTTATTCCATGTCTTGTAATAAGACCAGTTCAAATTTTTGAAAAACGCCACCTACACAGATATGACATTAGTAACAATTATATTGGTATGAACTTTTTTTGAGTTATATCTACGAAATAGAAAACTTACAGTTTTTTCAAATTTGGCAGTGTACCCTTCTGTGGCGCCGAGAGAATTATAATGATGGATACTACCTTCCACGAGGTCAATAACCATTAGATGCCAATGATCATCTACATTATTTAGAGGACAGATGATATATCTAATTGGCTTATCCGTATCAGTAGCAATAGTTTGTTCAAAAGCCTGAGCGTGAATCGCCTCAAAAAGTTCCTATGGTTATTAAAAAAGAAGTGTCAGTGGACTAAATCATAGAAAAAAATAATAATGATTTAGTAGCTAATTGACTTACATCAAACCCCACCTCACAAAATATGGAGGGCTGGTATGGTGAGTTACACGCTTTTGCTTCATTTCCAAGAATAGTCCAGTATGTATTGATGCAATCCCCAGTGGTGTAGTCATTCCAATCAAATATTGTCAAAAAAGATAGCATCTCTAATGTAAAGGTCCCATTGGACCATACTGGATTCAACTCATACCTACATGCAAATAAGATAAGCAACTTTATAACAATGTGAATGATTAAATTTTATTAATGAATGTCAATAATCATCAATGTTTTATAATATTTTTCCAAACTCAATAGCAACTAACTCATTTTAATTTACTAAGCTTTAATAATGTTTCAACAATCTCTGCATCTTTAGTCTTCTTAAAGAATGCCTTGGAATTCTTCACGATTTTGCTTTTCACCTTTTGAAATTCTTTAGCTTTAGCTGCGTGATGTTCAGATATGTTAGTTTGGGTGGAGGTCGCAGATTTTGTTGTTTGCGTTGTAGTATCTGAGATTGATGGGGCAGGAGGCTCATCATCTTCATCTTCATTTTCCTCCTCATCCTTCTCCTGAACAACTTGTTTGCCCTTGCCTTTGGCCTTGTAGGTTTGTCTGACCTGAGTTGTTTTCCTTTTTTTGGCAAGTGGCTCACCTTCATCTGACCCTTTGCTTTGTAATTGAGCATGCATCTGTTTGATTTTTTTTGTTAGACTGAAGTATGATAGCCTCTCTTACAGCTATCCTTTTATCATTTTGCTCCTCTTGTTGTTTAAGCTGCAAATCTTTGTCACCAATTATTTTATCCTTTTCAACAATGATGTCATCTTTTTGTTTCAGCTGGGACTCCTTCTCTGCAATTATTGTTTCTTTGTGAGCAATAATTTGATCCTTGGCACTGATGGCTGATGCCGTCTCACTTTTGGCTTCCTCCAAACTTTTAATTGCTATATTTAATTGTTGCTGTAAGGTTTCAATTTGTTCTTGTTTTTCTATACATATATTGCAGGCTTCCATTTGTAAGGGATGTAGGCTTCCTTGTGCTGCCTGGCTTCCTTCTGGTGCCTGCTGTAATACCTCACATTCTACCTCAAGTGGTTGAGTTGGAGGAGAGTAGTCAGGTACCAAATCATGCTCTATATCAAACAAAATTAAATCAACAATAATTAAATTTGGGGCCACACGGTCTATCATCCTCTTGATAGTGTCAACATGGGCTTTAGGCCAAGTCCAGCGAAGTATTCTTGGCAATCTATGAGGATGTTCAGGAGCAGCAATACTAATATGTTCATTAACCCATACCTGCAACATCATTATAATCAGTAAATAATATCCATCATGAAATTATATTAGCAGGTATATGTGCTCTCACTTATAGCCAAAATATTTGGAAATTCCTTGAGCAAGGGAGCCTTGGCCGGTTGGGTTGAATCACCTACATGTGGTCTATGCCTCAATGTCACCTCCTTTCCAATGGCTCCCAACTGAGGAGCCATGAAATTGTACACGACATTGCACCAATTGTAGTTTGGTAGATTGTCAAAATCATCTACGCAATCAATAAGTGACAGGGCAGGAATGGCAAGTATGCTGCTACTACCACAAAATAGCACTGTACAAAAAAATAGAGTATATACAACTGACAGTACAACTTGTCATTGAATGTAGACTTTATTAGCAGTTTCTCCAAATGCCGTGCAGAACAACTGGAATCTTCAAAATACTCCTTGTACAGTGGGTTGGAGGCCTCATTCAAATCAAGTTTGACTATCTCTCCATGGTCAGGTAGCCCTAGAATAATTGATATATCAACCGTTGTGAAATTGAGTTTTTTCCCATGGAATACAAAGCTCTGTTCTTCTTCATCCCAATTATCAAACATGTTCTGAACCTGGGGTCTTACACAAGAACTAGTAGGAAGGTCGAGGACCCAAGAAAAGGGTGTTTCTCGAAGCAATTGTTCTTGTGCTGGTGTGGGTGGAACAGATTCAATAAAATTTTTGAAATGGCAAAGGCTACTTTTCCAGTTCATTCGTTTACTTCGACCTCTGTTGGCAAAACTTGTATACTCAGTAGGCAATTTGATTTTTTGTTGTGGCAACTATTTTTTCCCATGACTTCCCCTAAGGACTTGCTGTTTCTTAGATTTGGTGGGAGCAGCTTTCTTTGAAGATGATCTTTTTTGACCCATACCGAACTTAGCAACCATCAAACAAACAATTATTTGACACAAACAAACAATGACACTTAAAATTCGTTCATAAAATGAGCCTCCTCAAATTCAGTCTATTACTGAAAACAATCGATAACCCTAGGTGAAATGCAAGAACTGAAATCACAAACTACAAATTAGGGTACGTACATTTCGACTAGTGCGATGACGAGGATGTCGCCCACAACTACTCCAATGAAAACAAGCACGCTACCTTGAAATCACAACAAATCTGGAGCTAGAAGACGATTGGTGAGCACTAGGCTCTAAGGGACGCTATAAATCTGAGTGACTGCTGGGCCTGATATAAAAGGATTTCAGGCCCTAGGTGGCCCTTTTTTCTTTATTTATATTATAAATATAACTTAGGTTATATCTATTTTTATTTATAAAAATCAAACTAACTTTGTTATATTTCAAATATATTTCTGATTTATTATGTGCAATTTACTTTGTTATATTTCAAATATATTTCAGATTTAAATTAGGTTAAATATATTTCAAATGTATTTATATTTAATTTTCAAGGCTTTAAAATTCACATATAGATGAACGACGCTGGGCCTGAAATAATAGTTATTCAGGCCCAAGGTGGGCCTGAAATAAAATTATTTCAGGCCCACGATGGACTTGAAATAAAATGATTCAGGCCCACCTTGGACCTAAAATAAAATGAAATAAAATAATTTCAGGCCCACTGTGGGCCTGAATCAAATGTTTCAGGCCCATCGTCGGCCTGAAATAAAATGATTCAGGCCACGGTGGGCCTGAAATAAAATGGTTGATCCTAGCTTAACCATATATGGAATTATGAAAATCCTATATCAGTAGAGAGGGTTGAGCTAGGAGATGATATTTTTGGGGTCAAAACCTCTAATCTTGCTGTATCACCATTGCTATAGGAGTAGTTTAGGTATATCAGTGAGTTTTGAGCAAAACTCACTGACTAGCTCAACCATATCTGAAAATCTGAAATCCCTATATCAATAGAGAGGGTTGAGCTAGGAGATAATATTTTTGGGGTCTGAACCTCTAATCTTGATGTATCACCATTGATATAGCAGTAGTTTAGGTGTATCAGTGAGTTTTAAACAAAACTCACTGATGGACCTACCATATCTGAAATTCTGAAATCCCTATATCAGTAGACAGGGTTGAGCTAGGAGATGATATTTTTGGGGTCCGAACCTCTAATCTTGATGTATCACCATTGATATAGCAGTAGTTTAGGTGTATCAGTGAGTTTTGAACAAAACTCACTGATGGACCTACCATATCTGAAATTCTGAAATCCCTATATCAGTAGAAAGGGTTGAGCTAGGAGATGATATTTTTAGAGTCTGAACCTCTAATCTTGATGTATCACCATTGCTATAGCAGTAGTTTAGGTATATCAGTGAGTTATGAGCAAAACTCACTGATGGACCTACCATATCTGAAATTCTGAAATCCCTATATCAGTAGACAGGGTTGAGCTAGGAAATGAAATTTTTGGTGTCCGAACCTCTAATCTTGCTGTATCACCATTACTATAGTAGTAGTTTAGGTGTATCAGTGAGTTTTGAGCAAAACTCATTGATGGACCTCCCATATCTGAAATTCTGAAATCCCTATATTAGTAGACAGGGTTGAGATAGGAGATAAAATTTTTATAGGAGATGAAATCCCTATATCACAATTGCTATAGGAGTAGTTTGAAATATGAGGTTTTTAGGAATGATTCAGTTAGTTTTTATGTGCACACTAAGTACCAATATTTATGAGTTATGTTCTATAAACGTATCAGTTAGGCCAGAAAGATAGTGTCAGATTTATACACCTATACAACTACAAATTTATTATCCACCAACTTAAATCAGAAGGATTTTATGGTTAACATATACCCTGAAATTTTCCCAGTTAAGGCATACGGTGGGCCTGAAGTCACTTGATTTCAGGCCCACCCTGGGCCTGAAATGGAGCTATTCAGGCCCACACTGGGCCTGAATTGAAGTGATTTCAGGCCTAGCGTGGGTCTGAAATCATTTTATTTCAGGCCCACCGTGGGCCTGAAATCAGTTAAGTTCATTCTCACCTTGGGCATTAAATAAAATAATGATTTATAGAATAATATTCTATATTTATCTACAAGATGTGACCAAATCCTGTAATTTTATATAATTATTAATTTTTAGAATTTGAAACAAGTTTTTTAAATTTATGGTAGAGATAATCCATCTTACTAAGTAAATACAGAATGCATACCAAATTTCAATTCCAGACCATTGTGTCATATTTTCAAATTATGTATCAGAAACCCACTGATGGACCTTCAATACTTGGATATATATCACTAGTTAGAGTTAACCAAAGAAATATTATTTTTGGTGTGCAAACTTAGTCCAAATCTCTAATAAGTTATGTTTTCTTACCATATCAGTTGTTACACTACATTGCAACAACTCGATGTGAATCAACATCACACAATTGTTTTCTTTTTCTGGATAATAAATTCTGAAAACCCTATATCAGTAGATAGGGTTGAGCTAGGAGATGAGATTTTGGGTGGCCAAACCTCTAATCATGCTGTATGGCCATTGCTATAGGAGTGGTTTAGGTATATCAGTGAGTTTTGAGCAAAACTCACTGATGGACCTCCCACATCTAGAATTCTGAGAAACCTATATCAGTAGATAGGGTTGAGATAGGAGATGAGATTTTGGGTGGCCAAACCTCTAATCTTGCTGTATGACCCTTGCTATAGGAGTGGTTTAGGTATATCAGTGAGTTTTGACCAAAACTCACTGATGGACCTCCCATATCTGGAATTCTGAGAAACCTATATCAGTAGATAGGGTTGAGCTAGGAGATGAGATTTTGAGTGCCCAAACCTCTAATCTTCCTATATCACCAATGCTATAGGAGTGGTTTAGGTATATCAGTGAGTTTTGACCAAAACTCACTGATGGACCTCCCATATCTGGAATTCTGAGAAACCTATATCAGTAGATAGGGTTGAGATAGGAGATGAGATTTTGGGTGGCAAACCTCTAATCTTGCTGTATGACCATTGCTATAGGAGTGGTTTAGGTATATCAGTGAGTTTTGACCAAAACTCACTGATGGACCTCCCATATCTGGAATTCTGAGAAACCTATATCAGTAGATAGGGTTGAGCTAGGAGATGAGATTTTGAGTGCCCAAACCTCTAATCTTCCTATATCACCAATGTTATAGGAGTGGTTTAGGTATATTAGTGAGTTTTGACCAAACCTCACTGATGGACCTCCCATATCTGGAATTCTGAGAAACCTATATCAGTAGATAGGGTTGAGCTAGGAGATGAGATTTTGGGTGCCCAAACCTCTAATCTAGCTGTATCACCAATGCTATAGGAGTGGTTTAGGTATATCAATGAGTTTTGAGCAAAACTCACTGATGGACCTCTAACATCTGGAATTCTGAGAAACCTATATCAGTAGATAGGGTTGAGATAGGAGATGAGATTTTGGGTGGCCAAACCTCTATCTTGCTGTATGACCCTTGCTATAGGAGTGGTTTAGGTATATCAGTGAGTTTTGACCAAAACTCACTGATGGACCTCCCATATTTGGAATTCTGAGAAACCTATATCAGTAGATAGGGTTGAGATAGGAGATGAGATTTTGGGTGGCCAAACCTCTAATCTTGCTGTATGACCATTGCTATAGGAGTGGTTAGGTATATCAGTGAGTTTTGACCAAAACTCACTGATGGACCTCCCATATCTGGAATTCTGAGAAACCTATATCAGTAGATAGGGTTGAGCTAGGAGATGAGATTTTGGGTGCCCAAACCTCTAATCTAGCTGTATCACCAATGCTATAGGAGTGGTTTAGGTATATCAGTGAGTTTTGACCAAAACTCATTGATGGACCTCCCACATCTGGAATTCTGAGAAACCTATATCAGTAGATAGGGTTGAGATAGGAGATGAGATTTTGGGTGCTCAAACCTCTAATCTTCCTGTATCACCAATGCTATAGCAGTAGTTTGCAATAGGAGGTTTTTAGGTATATCAGTGGGTTTTTATGTGCACACTAAGTACCAATATTTATGAGTTATGTTCTATAAACGTATTACACCTATACAACTAAAAATTTATTATCCACCAACTTAAATCAGAAGTATTTTATGGTTCCTAGTTGAGGCACACGGTGGGCCTGAAATCACTTGATTTCAGGCCAAGGTGGGCCTGAATTGAAGTGATTTCAGGCCCACCTTGGGCCTGAAAGTTTATTTTCAGGCCCTCCTTGGGGCTGAAAAGTTTTTATTTCTAGCCCTCCGTGGGCCTGAAATGATTTATTTCAGGACCACCGTGGGCCTGAATCATTTTATTTCAGGCCCACCGTGGGCCTGAAAAGTTAAGTTCATGCTCACCTTGGGCATTAAAGAAAATAATGATTTATAGATTAATATTCTATATCTATCTACAAGTTGTGACCAAATCCTGTAATTTTATTTAATTATTAATTTTTACAATTTGAAACAAGTTTTTTAAATTGATGGTAGAGATAATCCAGCTTACTATGTCAATATAGAATGCATACCAATTTTCAATTCCTTCGAGACCATTAAGTCATATTTTCAAATTATGTATCAGAAACCCACTGATGGACCTTCGATACTTGGATATATATCAGTAGTTAGAATTAACCAAAGAGATGTTATTTCTGGTGTGCAAATTTAGTTCAAATCATTATGAGTTATGTTTTCTAACCGTATCAGTTGGTACACTACATTGCATTAACTCGATGTTTCACACAATTGTTTTATTTTTCTGGACAATAAATTATATTCATACAAATTACACAATTTTTATTCAAATGGAGCTGAATCACCAGCAAAGGATATTTTTTTACAACATTACTTCAACAGATTGACAGTCTCATGTTTTACAATACATGTCTCCCATAATATTTACTGTCAGATCAAATCTCATTTTCATCATATCTCCTTGTTTGAAATCCATCTTCTCATCGTATAGGAGACATCGGATGTATTGCATAACAAAGAAGGCACAGTCCACGCTGAAAATAACAAACAGTATTTCTGATTTCAATAAGTGGGGTAATAAAATACTTTGATGATTTTAAAATTTTCAAACTCTTCCTCACTTACTGACCTATGTTCTTGTTGGGGACATTTTTGTCTGACGGAGGGCCATTTGCCCAAGGGATGATGACTTTGTAGATATGGATGAATAGCCATAAGTTCCTCGCGGGTATATTGTTTAAGTTCTTTTACCTGTCAAATATATCATGAATTTCAATGATATTTTTTTTCCAAATGATGAATATATATATGAATAAAGGTAGGTAGCTCACCGCTGAGTCAAAATCATGCTTATATTTATGGCCACTAGCAAGAGAATTTAAATGAATGAAAGTCATTGCTTCTGTATCCACCGCCAACAAGTGAAAGTGTGTATTATCACTGCACAAAGGTATTAAAATATATCTAATCCCTTGTTCTATCATATCCGTCTTCATCACTTATTGTAGGGAAAACTTTCTTGACGATCTTATTAAAGCCTAACAAGTTGCAAAATTAAAATTATTAATAACCACATCATAATAGTAGGTCTTCTACAATCTATTATTTCATACTAATTTACATCACTTACTGTGAAGAAGGTTGAACAATATATTGACTTGTTGTATGACCTACCAGATGTGGATGCTCCCCTAAATAACATTTTACAGAAGGCATCAATGACCTCACCTTTTGTAAAAACCTCTCCATTGAGGATTTGTAAGAATGAATGCAATTTCAAAGCAAAGGGTGCATCCACCCAGATAAATTCATTAGGCAACCTGCCAAGAAATTGATAAGATTATATATTAAAGCCCCAAATATATTAACTAAACTATGTTTCATAACTTACTTTAGGTTCTCCAATTTATTTATCACGTAGGCCACTTCTTTATCTTGATTTTTCTTCTTCGACTTCATAAAATGCTTCTTCACAAACTACATCGATACAATTTACACCAAACTAATTAATGACCAAATTGAATCAATTTGACGTAATTTAGATAAAAATAACTCATATACATCAATGCCTTGTTGCCTCATTTTGTATAGTTCGGAGGTCCTTCTTTTTTCCTCCTCTATATCTTCTTCAGACATGACTTCCATTACAGTAATGGTTTCTCTTGCTTCATTCATATCCTCCTCACTAAGTTTCCTTTTTCCCTTGTCCATGACATTTGGTATTTGTTCCTTTCTCCGCTTCCCCTTATGTAATAGCTGGTACCATACTGGACTCTCAATTGGAGTATCCCTGTAATCATACCGACTTCGGTCACGTCCTCTCCTTGTTCTACAAGATACTGGATCAGAAAGAGGACTGACTACAGGATAGCTTTCTTGACCCTCCATCCCTTTTTTTCAATAATTGAAATTAATTCCTTAACCCTTTCATTCAAACATATATTCTCCTCTGTTAGCTCCTTGATTAGGGTGTCTTTAAGAATGCATTCACCACATGGCCTTACATCTTCTGTGTCATGTCCTTGTGATGTCTCCATTGCCCGTGGAATGTCATCCCCAATCTCAACGTTCTCAAACAATGTGTTTTCATGTAGGTTAGGAATTATTTCAACAATCACCTGTCAATTACCAAGTACACAAATTTTACTGCCTCTATATCAAACTAACATAGATCACAGTTTAGAATAATTACCTCTTCAGACCTGATTTGGTTGACAATGTCCCTCACCTTACTAATATGCGAAGGAATATTCGTCCACTTATTTATTCGGGGTCCTTCAACATTGTATGGTTTTTGAATGGGTACATGCTCCAAAAACCATGCCTACACAAAGTTTTCCACACAATTACATTAATGACAGTAAAATATTATAAAATTTATCAATAATATTCTACTCACTGCCAAAATCCCAGCAAATCCCTTTACGTAAGGGAGGTTGGTGGTCCTCTGGTTTCCCTGACTTGATGAAAATAATTTCCCAATCTTAGGTAATTGGGGAGACAAAAATTTATGGATAGCTTCCACCCAGTTGAATCTACTAAGATTGTCATAATCATCTACTATATCTACAAGCCCTAGAGGGACCTTATATGTACTAGACAAAAATAAAACACAAACAAATATATACAAAATATATAATTTACAAACTAATAACACATCATCCTCTGATTCAACACTTTTAGAATAATGTTTAAGTAAGTCCTCAATTCTTGTTCTAGTAGGTTGTTTTTCTTTTGAGAAGTAAGTACGATAGAGGTCACTCGATGCTTTAGTTGAATTAATAGGGACCGAAACTCCATGGTCCACTATACCCAGTACCAAAGCAACATCTCGTCTGGTGAACGCAATCGGTACACCTGAAACAATTAAAATATTTAGTTATCATCAACAATATAGGCTTCAACTTATTTCACTTTGGGCCTGAAATAAATTCTTTTCAGGCCCACGTTGGGCCTGAAAGGATTTCATTCAGGCCCACGTTGGGCCTGAAATGAATTGAATTCAGGCCCAACGTGGGCCTGAAATGATTCATTTCAGGCCCAAGGTGGGCGTGAAATGAATTCATTTCAGGCCTACCGAGGGCCTGAAGTAAATTCACTTCAGACCCTCGGTAGGCCTGAAATAAAATCATTCCAGGCCTACCAAGGGCCTGAAGTGAATTTCACCTTAAATTCACTCATTTAAATTGATCAAATATCAATCATTTAAGGCTAACTATATCCAAGTTTTATCTTACTATAGATATTGTTTATAATTCATAATTAAAACTATTACTTGAGAATTTAAAAACTTGCGAGGTTGAATCTCAACTTTCAAATATATTAACCAAAATTCCCCGGATATGCTGCAATTCTTGAATGTCCAAGAAAATACTGAAGGGCGACGTACTCTTTAATCTTCGCAATGTGTTGATCATTTAAAATTTCAAATGCTTCAACAAAATGATTAAAGTGGCCTAAAACACTGCACCAATGTAATTTTTTCCCAAACTCATCTGAACCCTACAGTTTTTATACATTACAAATTTATTCAGCAAAAATAAGTATAAACAATTTCACAAACTATGTTGTTCTTACTTAAGCCTATCGCTAACATATCTTGGTGATTAATGCCAATGAAGAAGACGATGAACCACCCACAGACCTTTTTCCTGCCATTATGATGAAAATCAACCCTGCAGAAACCCTAAATCCTACTTTGATAGTGCCGAGCAGTATCAACTTCAACGTTATAACACTTAAAGTCGCCTCAGGATCACACACTACCACTTTCCTACATAGGAGCCTAGGTTTTGGTTGGGTGAAGGGATTCGAGGGATGAGCAAGCGACTAAAGCACACCTAGGCCACGCACAATGTCCTCCTTCAACAACTAGGGCACACTACGTTGTCGCGGTGAGAGAGAGAATGACCAAAAATGGAGCAACCTTGCCATTCGAACCACATTTTAAAGTACAAGTGGTTCGGATGTCTCGAAAATTGGAATGGAAAAGGCATTTTGTGGCGCCAAGGGTATAATTGGAAGTTCACTTAAATGGCTGCACCCTTTGGTAAAATAGAAACCATGGTGCACCCTTTGGTAATTTCGGATTGTTATGTACGTCCTTTGGTAAATTACCGTAAATTTTATGCATATTCATGTATTATATTACACATAGAATGTGTATGCATGATCGCTATTATTTAATGAAGAATTTGCTTCATTTAATACACAACACAAATAGTTATATTCCTATTAACACACAAATATAATTTTTGATGGAGGCTAATTTTAAATATACAAAATTTCAAATCCCTTAAGGTCAAATCTACTATAATTCTTTACCTTCTTACTTATATTTGATAGAAAGGGTATTAGAAAATTATCAAATGCTCAAAAAACAAAAAAAATCATGATCCCCCTAAAATCTCCTGTGAATATGAATCTTATATATAGAGAGGTCTTCTACAAGATTTCTTAGAGGATCCATTTCTAATCATCCCATCGTGTCTGATTGACCAATATTTCATCATCAATGATTAAAATTTTATTAGAGAGATGGAGCTAGAGTCCCTTCATAAAATTTAACATCCACTTGTATACTTATATCTTTCTATTTATTTTAATCTTTATATACAAAATTATCTTTGCACTTAATCTCTTAATTTACCTATCAATCATTTCTCCTTCAATTTCACACTCAAAATGAACTCATCAGGCTAGCTAGTTTCATAATGTACAACAGTGATAAAATTAGCCAACTCCATTAATCACTCATCTGTTCCACCAAAAGCATTCTGAAGAAAACACAGAAGTGCATGGCCAAGTCATCAGCTTAATTAGCTGCTGCATGTTTATCGGCAGCCTCTGCAGAAGAGGAGGATGTTTAACGGCATGTCGGAATTTCCCCGCGACGGCCGCTGTCACCCCCCGGCACGCCATTCAACATCGCCGCCCATACCCGCCATCCTCCCCCAGCCTCGCTCTCCCCTGCCATTGGTCGCTGTTCACTTCATCCAGCTGAAAACCCTAGACACCGATCCGATATTCACGTTGCGTGTCGCCAACCCCTAACTGCACACGCGCATGCATGGCCCAGACATTTACGTCGTCCTGTCGTCGTCGCTGCCACAACCCTGGACCATGCTCTCCATTAATGCACGGCTAGCTAGCTGCAGTACTAACTGAGGTTAATATAATGTATCGTTAGCTTCTTTGCTTTGTTATTCCCTCTGACGTACAGCGTGGTGTATGGGGATGAGGACGATGGATGGGTGCAGCTCCGTGCATGCTTTAACCTTCTCAGTTGGGGCATGCAGACGTAGACATGGCATTTACGTCGCACAGATAGGCTTTGTCTCTGGATGTGATATCCATGCTGATCACTAATTTGCGTGAGCTGGTGTACTTGATCTTTCCCATATGGTCTTGGCTTGTGGAGAGGAGATTACAGTTACGCTATCAGACATGAAGGATATATATGGCATTAATGGCTGCAGAGCTTCAGCTAGCACTGTCGAGTTTGACAGTAGAATGGAACACCTGTAGTTGCAGTGCTGCAGTCAGATGCGGTGTCACTTCATGTCAATATATACAACATAATCAACAAGTTATAAGAGTCATTTTCATGATCGGATAGTATAGTACGAGTGAATAAATTCTGACAAAGGGTTCTGTGAGATCATTCAATGTCATTTATCTCGTTGTAATGTTGTAATCGAGTATTATTGGCACAAAGTTAAAAAAAATTGTGTTTGATGATTTTTCTTCTTCTTTAGTTTGCGTAATCAAATTTAGTTAGGAACAAAGAAAGGTTTCATGAGATCAAAAATAAAAGAGAATTATTTAATAAATCATCAACTCAAATAAAATTTGTATTAGAAAATATTAATTATTAGATTAAAATTTTTTATTAATCTATTAATTGATAATTTCTTTATTAATCTACCAATTGACTAAGTATTCTAATATTTCTATATATTATATATCCCATAAACAAACTATTAACAAGTTTATTATTTGCATCTTGCCCCTTATCTAATTATTCTAATATGATATCAGCTCTTCTTCTTTTGCCGTTCGCCGCCTCCCTTTTCTCATAGGGCTTCGCGCTCGCCTCCTCTTTTATTTTCTACTAAGGCTTCGCCACTACCTCTTTATTTATTTATTTATTAATTTTTTTTTGGAGTTTCAGCTTTTCTGCTGAAACTTTGCCGCCTTTCTCCTAATGTTTTAGGATAAAGGGATTAGAAGCTTTGCTCTTTCCCATTTTTTATTCTCTCTCCTTCTCCCCTTCCCTTTTTATCTTCTACTACTGCTATTTTTCTCAACAAGAAGCCAAGTTACAACAACAATTTTTGTTTCTTTATTATTTTTATTTTCGATGTTAGATATTCGAAAATGTCAAATTTATCTCCAAATCAATATATTGGTATTCAATATTCTAAAAGATCCGACATAAATTTCATCGATGGTTAAGCTTTAAGAAAATCAATTATTTCATGAGTATATCCTAAAGTTCTCTCGTTTATACATATTATTAGTAAGCCACCAAAGCTTTCATCTACTAAATGATATATTGACACTAGAGCAATTTCTCATGTCACATCAGACTATAATATCCGTACAGAAGTACTACCATATTATGGTTTGGATACAATATAAGTAGGCGATGACTTAGGTTTGTAAATTATTAATCTTTGAAACACATATATTCATTTATCCAATCATACTTTTCACATGCGCAACATCTTTCATGTTCTATCAATTATTAAAAATTTGCTTTCCACACATTATTCTTGCCTTAATAATAATGTCTTTTTTAAATTTCTTCATAATCATTATCTTATAAAAGATAGAGGAACAAATACTACTATATTTTTGGGGGCAATGAAAAATAACCTCTACTATCTTTATAGTTCTTCAATTAAAGCTTTTATCGGTGAACTCACAAATAAACCAGCTTGGCATACTCGACTTAATCATCCTTCCCTTCGTATTGTTCAGTCGATCATAAATAGATATGTCTTACCTACTTCCTTTACTTCCTCTCAATTTCATTCATGTATGTCCTGTATGAAATCTAAAAGTCATAAGTTACCTTTCTTTTCATCCGATCGTGTTTCTAGTTTTTCACTTGAAATAATTCATTCCGATGTTTAGGGCCCTGCACTAATCTTGTTTAACCAAGATTTCCTATATTATGTACGTTCATTGATCATTTTAGTAAATATATTTGATTTTATCCTATGAAAAGGAAGTCTAATTTATTGGACATATTCTATCATTTTCAAAAATAAGTTGAATGATATTTTAATCGCAAAATACTCTCTCTTTATTCTGATTAGGGAGGGAAATATCAAACTTTTCATCGTCATTCTATCTCTCGTGTGATTGTTCATTGAGTCTTTTGCACTCACACCCTAGAACAAAATGTCTCTACTGAGAGAAAACATAGATATATATTTAAAACTCCCTTAGCTCTTCTTCATCATGCATCGGGTCGGCGTAAATTTTGGGATGATGTTGTTTGTACTGCAGTATATCTTATAAATCTACTTTCTACTCCATTGCTCAATCATAAGTGCCATTTGGAAAAACTTTATAATTAGACTCTTGACTACACCTTTCTTCAAATATTTGGTTGTGCATGTTATCCATGATCACTCCCCTACTCTAAACATAAAATTGATTCTCGTTCATTATTATGTATTTCCCTTGGTTATAGTAATATGCATCATGGATATCGTTACTTACATATACTAAGTGGATAGATATATACTTCACGGCATATTACTTTTGATGAATCACTATTCCCTTTTACAACAGTCTCTTCAATCTCTCCTCCAGATACAGATAGTACTTTCTTAATGTTACCCAACATTGTCGGAAGAGATGATATCCTAGGTCATGCTATGAAGCTCTCAAATAACTCCCCGATACCATTGGAATCACCTCAAGTTGTTGTTCCAATCTCAGAAGTCTCATCAATCGAAGATAATATGCTTTTAGCATTAGATCCTTAGATAAAACAAGTTCGTCAACAAAATCACCATATCAGCTTACTTCCTCATCGCCATCAACAAGTGATTCAGATGATAATGCTCTTCGTCGTATACTTGCAATAAGTAACATGTATGCATGATGTCTACCAATGACAACTCAATATCCTCTCCCACGAGCTATAGTGGTCTTCTCAAAATCTATTGAACCAACTTGTTTTACATAAGTGAACAAGGATCCGAATTGGCATAGTGCAATGACTATAGAATTGAATACACTTCATTTCAATGGAACATGGAGCCTAGTTTTGCGCACTCTCTCTATGAATCTTGTGGACTCTAAATATATAATTCGTCTTAAGAATCAAGCTGATGGTTCTCTTGAACGGTACAAAGCTTGACTTGTAGCCAAAGGATTTGGTTAACAACCAGGTATTGACTCAATGGCACCTTTAGCTCAATCATCAAAATTACATATATCATTATTATCAATAGTTGTTAGTTCTAATTGACATGTACGATGATTGGACGTCTTGAATGTATTTCTTCATGGCCATCTTAAGGAAACTGTATTTATGGAGCAACCATCTGGGTTTATTTATCCATAATTTCCATCCATATTTGTCAACTCAAGAAATCCTTATATGATATTCGACAAACTCCTCGTGCACGGTATCATCGATTATCTAAATGGTTACAAGTTTAAGGATTTTCTGAATCAAAGATTGACTCCTCTCTATTTTACAAATATAATGATGAATTTATGATATTTTTTTATTTATATGGATGGCATTCTATTACAAAGCAATGATCAAAAGGAAATCACAACTCTATTATGTCTTCTCAATCAAGAATTTCATATACGAGAATTGGAAAATGTTCATTTTTTCTTGGTATTGAACTTATTCCACATGATGAAAGTATCTCCTCTCTAAGAGTAAATATATTGTTAGACTTCTTCAAAGACCTAAAATGGATGGAGCTCGTCTAGTCTCTAAACCAATTGCTTTAAATAACTTCTCTACAACTTCATCCTCTTCGGTGAGGTCTGATCCCCAGGTTTATCAAAGTCTTGTTGGAGTCTTAGAATATGTCACTATCATGCCTAAATATTACCTTTGTAGTAAATCGTGCATGTCAGTTCATGCATACGTGCACTAAACAAAATTAGGAGAGTGTTAAAAGAATACTTCGTTATCTCAAAGGTACTATTCTACATTATCTTCTTTTATATCGTCACTCGTCTCAAGATTTACATGGCTATAGCTAGCGATGTAGATTAGGCAAGCTCTCCTGAAGACAAACGTTCTACTAGTGTATTTCTTCGACAAAATCTCATCTCTTGGAATTCAGAAAAGTAACGTACGATATCTCGTTCAAGTATAGAGGCTGAATATAAAGCTATAACAAATATAACGTCTGAAATTATTGGCTTCAATTGTTTCTCTCTAAACATCATCTTACGTCAAATATTACACTAAAAATTTAGTGTGATAATATTGGAGTAATATATCTCATAGCAAATCCAATCTTTCATGCTTTCACAAAACATGTGAAAATTGATTTTCATTTTGTTTGAGAGCGTGACAACTCAACAATCATCGGTCTCTTATATTTTTGCAGAGAATCAAATTGTTGATATTTTACTAACTATTATCCAGACAACGTTTCTGTAGGGATCTATAGGCAAAAATATTCAAAAATCACAGCGAAAATATAGATCCCATGAGCGATCCATGCAAAAGAAAACTCATACAAAGTTAATTTACAAATTCCTATCATATAGGTACACCTTTGGTGCGTGCCCTTCGGTTATCCTGCTTGTCCAAGGTATGCCCGATCTCTTGCACGTTCAAGTATTCGTGCCTCTATGCATATCCACACGAACACGATCTCTCAAGCTTCGGAGAAGAATCACCTTTGTGGTGCTAGCCACAAGAGGAGATTCACAAAGCAAGAAGGAGGGAGAAGAGGGATTTTGGCCAAGAGAAGGAAGGGAAGGAAAAATGACAAGTTCTTCATTCAAATGACAAGAAAGACTCTTTTATACTCATCCCATGAATATGAAGAGTTTTTGTCCCTTTAGCATCCCTCCATTAATGCTAATAAAAGCCCACTTAGAGCGAGCACATTTTCTCATGTGACTCTTCAACTTCTCTTCATCCAATGAAGAGAAACTTTTCATCTTCCTCTATTATTAATTTATTAAACATTTTAATGAATTAATATCTCATTCAAATGTGGTCGAGTCTAATCTAAATGAGTCAAACCTAAATTAGATCACAATCCCATAATCCAATTGGATTCACTTGAGTCTAACTTAATTAATCCAATTCGGATCAAATCTTAGTCAAACTAAGTTCAATTAATCTCCGAAGCATCGTGTCCTTAGTGTGTGACCCAATAGGTTCTCATAGCATTGGCAATATGTCTAAACCACTTTAGACACAAGCAATGAGCGACATCAAGCAATGCATCATTGCTACCCATGTGACGATAAAGTCGAGATCCGATTTAACCTTCATGACTATGACAATGTATGACCTTGTCCTTCCATCCTAGATATCTAGATTGACCAATAAGGCATAGACCGTGTCATTCTTGATCAATCTTTATGTTTCTTGATCCCCGAGTAGACTCACTCAAATAAATGACCTTAATATCTCATATTGACTCATTTGAGTATTACCATGCGTTTTAATAGTCCTACTCGATCAAGAGGTACACAGATATCACTCCCATCATATGGGAGGGATAGATCCCATCTACATCACTCATATCCCTCCGTATAATTCATTACATACCCAGTGATCACCTTTATAATCCACCCTGTTATGGGTGACGTTTAACGATATCAAAGTACATAACTCCTTATGTAGGGAACCGTAGTAACTTCAGGTCTAAGGAATATTCATACTAATAGTCACATGAGAAAGTTTATGACACTCATATGACAATCTATGAAACTTTCTCATGGAGGGTCAATTTAGTACATATTCTCTAATGTATACTCATGTGCCAACTTGATATCATATATCCATGACTTATGAACTCAAGTCATCAATTGACTTATATACTAGTCTCCATGCATTAAAATTATCCTTGAATATTAATGCTTGACTAGAAATGGTTTAGTGTAGTATTTCTATATCATCTCACTATCGATTCAACCAATCGATATGATGTAGATAAGAACCTACTATCCAAGAACATTATTATACTTAGTTATTTGACATAAATATAAAGTATAATAACTAAACATGCCTTTATTAATGATAGAATATGATACAAAAGGTCCTTAGTCAGTCATCACATAATTAACTATAGGGCTCTTACTAACAATCTCCCACTAGCACTAGTGCCAATCATTGTAATATCTAATACCCAGTGACCTAGTGTGACCATCATGCTTCTTCTATGGCAAAGTCTTGGTTAAAGGATCCGCGATATTAGCATCAGTGGGTACTCTGCATCTCCTCATATCTCCTCTATCGATGATCTCTCGAATGATATGGAAGCATCGTAGTATGTGTTTGGCCTGCTGATGAGACCGAGGTTCCTTAGGATGTATACTATAAGCCTAGTTTTTATATGAATATCTATTTTGGAATAAGAATCACAGTGGTCATGTGTTTACAATTTTATATTTCTTATATATATGCAGTTGTCCATTACTTCATATTGTAGATAACATGGTGTGTGGTGTCACACAAAAATCATATTATCGGTTCCTTGTAAAGTATAAATAGTAGCTCACAACCAAGATGGATTTGGACAAACCATTGGAACGATTGTAGTGTAATTTGATATTAGTCTATCTTGATATAGAATTATACTAGTGCACTTTGTGTGTTAAATATGGCGGCTCGAATCCTGGTCCAGAAATTTTTTGAAAAATTTCTATGGTTTTTGGGCTTGCGAATTAAATTAAAAAGGGGTTTAATGGTTTAAACCTAAAACTTGTAAGGAGTGAAATGGAAGAAAACCTTAAGTGGAGGGCTTGTATCTCTTTTGGTTAAGAGTGAGGGGCTGAACAGCTACAAAACCAAACTTTAAGGGGGCTAAGGTTGAATGGGATTAATATGGAGGGACTTGGCTGCTTAAAATCCTAAAGATAAGGGTATGGACTTAATTAGCTAGATTCAGAGGGGTTAAATGCAAAGTGGGCAACACTTAAATCCTACCTCTTTTCCTTCTTCCTTTGGCCGCAACCAAACAATGCCACCTCTTCTCCGATCTCCCTCCTCTATTCTTACGGTCAACGCCACCGACCGACTGAGCTGGTCTCCGGCGATCTAGGGCACCATCTCATCGGTTGATTAGAGATCTGTGTTCTTCCCTCTTGAGCCGATCGATTCCTTGCAAGACGGTGGGCCCTCATTGCTTTCCTCGAACCCAGAGTTGTTGCTGTCGATCTTCATGAGGAAAGTGGATCTAGGGGTCGAAGAGGACTTTGGAAGAGAGGGAAATCGTGTGAGAGCACAGGCTGTCAGCTTTGCTTTGAATCGTCTTCGCCAGCGCTTTTGGTAAGGATTTTGGTCCATCTATAGCAATAAGATTGGATGATCATGTAATGTGTTTTAGATGACGAATTAGAACTAATTGGGTTGAGGGTTTTTGATCATTGCACAGTTTCTTGAATTTCTGCTTCGATTTTAGATTTCTTGCCTGTGCTGATCGTGAGTTTAGTCCGGTTGGGATTTGAAATGGCATAGTTTACAGGGGTTGTTTTTGGAAGGTTTCTGACTGGGATTAAACTTATTCTTCGATTGAATCGTAACCCTATTCTTCTGGTGTTGAATGGGTTCTAGCTATTGGGTTGGCTTTGTGTGTGTGATCTCCCCTACCGTGAGCTCCATTTGAGTTGAAGCAAACTGTGTTGTTTGATTGTAGTTGGAGATTTCCAAATTTGACTGTGAGCTTGTAAGGAGAGGAATTTTAGTTCTTTGCTGGAATTTGATTCTTCTTTGTATAGCTATGTTGTTGAAGCTGTGGAATTCTTTACGGTGTATCACAGCCTGATATCGAGTCCTTTGGTTTTGTTCCCTAATTTGAGCAGTATGTTTTCAGAATTTGAATGGGATTAAGATGAAGCTAGAAGGATAAATTCAGCTAATGATGTAAAGCTGATTACATTGTGTATGGAGTTTGTTTAGCATCTTGAAGTAGTGATAGGCTTGCTGTGAGCTGAGGAAAATGGAATTGTAGAAGTTTACTTGATTCGGAAATTTGGATTGGTTTCAGCTTTGTGGGTATCTCTTCTTTCCAAGTCGGGTTATGGGGGTTATGATGGGTAAGATATTAAACCAATCTTGATAACTAAGTTTAACTAGGAACTGATCATTTAATTAAGGTTAATTAAATTAAGGTAATAATTAGGAATAATCCGAATACGGTTCGATTTCTAGTTAGCTAATTGTTACTTTTGTAATAGTTATTTAAATATGTCCTTTGATACAGGGCATTGATATGGACTTTTGGTTGCGGACCATTGGACGGGAGGTTCTCTGTTGATACGACCATCTTCATTTGAGGCGGGTACTTCTTACTTGTCTTCTTTAGATCCATGTTATCTTTATGCATGACTATTTATTGTTTATGCAGTAGGCTATATTTACTTTATCTGCTACCGTTTTGTTATCCTGCTTGATACTTATTGCTTGATCTTTGAGATGATCAAATTCCTGCCTATACAGTCTCCATATTTGGTATCTGACTCTGTATAGCATCCATGTATGCATGTGTATGTAGATATAGTGGCATGTCATTTGATATCTGCATTGGTTGATCTGTTATTACTTGCATGTGCACCTAGATGTATGATGGTTAGGTTATTATACCTGTGATCGACCTGTGCATGTTAGGTTGAGTTATGTATGATGACTAGGAGGGTTGCATGTGTTAGGGTCATGCACCATCGCTGCAGTACTATTGCATGCCGGTGATCATCGCTCTCTTGTGGTCCGAGCCCATCGTCCGACACGTGATATACACACACAACCACTCATGGGTTAGTGGATACCGTTGGGTGTGTGCATTAGATCTGTACTGCTCCGCTCAGCCGCTCATGGGTAGTGGTTTCGGAGCGTGGTAGCAAGCAGGGATCCCTTCTCTTTCCATAGACTAGAGGAGATGAGAGCGACGCTCCCTTATATATATACATGGGATAGGGGGTGGCCCCCACCAGCATCCTGTCCACTCGGTCACTCAGGAGCAGTGATGGCAGAGTGTGGATAGTGTCACAACCCTACCCACTCGGCCGACACATTATCGCATGTCTCGGTGGTTTGATTGGCGTCAGGGGTGACCATGTCATTGCATCATGTGCATATGATGCATTGTGCATTTTGATTGTGATTGCTGCATTTATTTGCTGCACTTGTTTGACATGCACATACAGGATATACTTATGTGTGGTTTGATGACCCTGCACTTGCTCATGTGATACAAGTCCTTTTATGATCAGGATAGACTGATTTCTAGTATGTACAGTCAGTTGTTACTTTCAGTTATGTATTTCTGATATTCCTGTTGAGACTGTATCCTGTTGTTTCTGTATAGCTATTCTAGCTATTTTTGTTGAGCCATGTATATCTTTCTATATACCCGTGGAGTCCACTTGGACTCACCACCCGTTACAATGATTTTGTTTTCAGGTTGATAGCTCACCGAAGGAGCCCAGTTGCCGGTCCCGGGTCCCTACGACTCTTTGATGGGTGCTTCCACGCATTTCGATTTATTTTATAACATATATTTTGGCATTGTATTCATTACGATATCGTGAACTTGTATTTGATTTATTCGTGCGATATTGTATTTTGAGTCCTTTGTTGGACTTTTATGATGTGGTTTTGCTGCATGCCTGCCCTGGGGGCAGCTCAAGTGAGCTTTATATTTCCAGTATAGAGTTGTTTCCTTTTCTTACGTTATATATATCTGTTTTGTGGCCTAAGACCAAATTATATCTACGTGTGTCTGTGTGTATGTGTAAATTGTCCATCGGACAGGGGAGATGCCGCCCATTTTATATTGGAACAACGGCTCCATTGGTCTCGGGGCATGACATTGTGAGTATTGAGCAGGACCATTTTGAGGTTGTTCGATTTATACGACTATATAATCGAACAAGACCTCTGCTAACCGATTCGAGCGACCGCTTAAACAACCGTGTTGTTTACCAATTAATCTCGTCCAACCGATTAGCTGCAGAATAAACATGAGTGGATCACCGATTTTTGTGTCTATGATCGGGGTCCAAGATTATTATCAACATAAAATAATAAATAATAATCAACATGAATTGATAATTGATTAAACAATAATCAAACAAGATCAAGGAACTATAAGAGAAGATATACCTCTCGTTTACCTCGTGATCTTCTATTGTATGACCCAACCCCTTCTTGGACGTCGTGTGGGCGATGATCTACCAAGAACCGAAGTCACCAAAGCTCCAATCTGCTTCCTCTAAGGTTGTGCCGAACCCTAAAGGAGGAGACCTCCTTGCGCCGCCGCTCGCCGGAACCCTAACCTTATTCCTTTGCACCGCTGGCCAATTCCCAGCTCCTAGGAAGCGTCACCAATGGAAGAAGGGTAGAGGATGGAGAAGAAGAAGTGGAAGAAGAAGAAAAGGATCTTCTCCTCTCCAAACCCCAATCGCCGGCTCTCTCTTCCTCTCGCCGCTGACGCCAAAAAGGAGAGAAAACTCCGTTTTCCTTGCCGCCGGCCAAGCTTCCCCCCACCTCCTGATTTGTGCACACCCAAGCGATGGAAGTGGAGAAGAATACGAAGGAGAAGAGAGGAAATCTCCCTCGCCCGACCCTTCTTCTTCTTCTTTCACTGCCGACGCCGAAATCCCTAGGAGAGAGAAAACCCCTAAGAGAGAAAAACCAAGAGAGAGGCTTGGGGTTCAATTGGATGCCTTGGTCACATGATACATGGAGTATATATATAGGGCTACAATAGGGACTATGAGGAGGAGTTGGGTCTTGGCCACCTAATGGATCAAGGTCCGATCCATTAATGATGATCCATTCCACTAGACGATCACCATTGATCTACTCACCAACCCCCATATTAAATATGGGCTCTACCTATTATGAGTACAAAATTCTCTCCGTATTTAAGATATTGAATGCTAATTAATTAATTAAATTACTGACAATTTAATTAATCAACATCTAACTCCATGAGTAGTACCACTCAACCTTATCATCATGTCGGACCAAGTCCACCTGTAAGATTTAACATGATGAACTTTATGAGCTCTCAAGGGGACATCATCAACCCAACTCACTAGGACACGATTTCTTTCTATAATCAATGGCACACCATGTAAATAATATTATTTCCCAACTTACCGACCTATCAATTTAACCAATAAATCTTGCCCACTAGTAAATCAAAGAAATAAATATTAAGTACATGTGCCCATTATTATATCGGGATTAAGAGCATGTACTCCATAATAACTGAGGTCTGATTCAATTATAAGGTCAGTATAAATTGAATCACCTCTATGTCGGTCCTGCTCAATACACACAAAGTGTACTAGTGTAATTCTATGGTCAAGATAAACCAATACCAAATTACACTACAACCATCCTGATGGTTTGTCCAAATCCATCTCGGTTGTGAGTCTCTACTTATACTTTACAAGGGGATGATAACATGATCTTCTATGCGACACCACACACCATGTTATCTACAGTGTAAAGTATTAGACAATATGCACATAACTAATAAATATATGCAAATAGTGATCATGTGATTCTCTTTCAAAAATGTAGATGTCAATATAAAAACAAGACTTTTAGTATACATCCTAACATTAAGTTGGTTTTTGTGTTGAAAATAAGAAAACTTAAAAATTCGTTAGGAGGCCATAACCGACTCCTACTTTTGGTCCCTATTGTAGCCTATATAAACCCTCTTAAGCCGTGATTTTTAGAATCATCAAACCCTATTCTTCCCTTTGGTTTTTTGGCGTGTGGCACCTTGACGGCTAGGGCTTGGGCGCGCGGTGGCTTGGGCGCATGATGGCTAGGGCTTTGGAGCACGGCGGCTAGGGTGTGCGACGCAAGAAGGAAGAAGAAGAAAGGTGAGAGGCGGCTGCTATTCTTGGAAGATCGTCGCCCACACGATGTCCAAGAAGAGGATAGGAATCAAACACAAGAACCGATGATCGAAAAGCTTCATCGAACAGAACCGCTGCCGATCGATTACTTGATCGATCAGCGTAGGTTTTGATGAAGCAGGTCGTTTGGGATCTATTTTGTCCATGGAATTCAATCCGTGGAAATATGATAGGAATCCCAACACCATAAAATGGTATTAGTAGAAGGGCAGAACTTCTGACAAAACTCCAGGTGATAGAAGGGTTGTTTTATCAAAGTGCTCAAGCTTATGTTGCTGAAAACATTTCTGCTTCTAAGCCGAAAGGCAGAAAGATGAAGAAGAAACAAGTTAGTTTGGCAAAGAAAGTGGCTTAATCTCAAGGACCACAAGGTGGAGTGAAGTAGCTGAAAGGCAAGTGCTTCACATGTAAACAGGATGGACATTGGAAGGTGGACTGGCCCCGCCGAAAGGAGAACAATGGAGGTATAACTTTTTCATTAGTTGTTAAAACATGTTTAGCGGTGTTATCTATTAGTACCTGGTGTGTAGATATGAGAGTCACTGATTACGTCTGCAATTCATTGCAGGGGTTCCAGGAGACCAGACGACTAAGTGAGGGTGAGATTACCATATACATGGGCAATGCTACGAAGGTGGCGGCTATTGCAGTGGGAGATATTCATTATTTTTTGCTAAGAATAGATCTTTAGTTTTGAGAAATTATCTTTACGTACCTTGTTTTAGAAAGAACTTGATTTCAGTTTCTAAATTATTCATGGATGGATATTCTAATTCTTTTGATGACAGAGTTGTTATAAAAAAGAATAGGGTGATTATCTATTCTGGCGCGTTGGTTGGCAATTTGTATACTCTTAATCCAATAACTCCCACAATGCAAATGGAAATTAATAACACGTCTTCTAATCATAATAAGAGAAAAGAACCTTCGGAAATGA
Organism: Boesenbergia rotunda; assembly: GCA_024364735.1. Taxonomy (NCBI): domain Eukaryota; kingdom Viridiplantae; phylum Streptophyta; class Magnoliopsida; order Zingiberales; family Zingiberaceae; genus Boesenbergia; species Boesenbergia rotunda. Next base: position 114,784 of record JAGFNQ010006793.1, on the reverse strand, counting down.
ATTAAACATATTTTTGACATCTAAGGTTGGGTCATATTAACTTGAGTAGAATTCAAAGATTGATTGTCGATGGACCTTTGGGTTCATTGGTGGTGGAAAATTTTCCATCCTGCGAATCTTGCTTGGAAGGAAAAATGACCAAGAGACCTTTTAAACCCAAGGGGTATACAGCCAAAGAAGTATTGTAATTGATTAATTTTGATTTGTCCGGTCCTATGTCTATCTAGGCAAGAAGTGGCTTCGATTATTTCGTCTTATTTATAGACGACTATTCGAGATATGAATACATTTACTTGATGCACCGTAAGTATGAGTGCTTTGATAAGTTCAAAGAGTACAAGGTTGATGTAGAGAAACGTGTTGGTGCAGACAACACCCAAGTCGAACATGTGTTTTGATAATGGCTAAAGGGTTCAAAAGTTAAGATATTATGTTGATCTAACATGTTCACTAAGTATACAGGAAATGAAGTCCTAGGTACACTGGGTACGAAGTGTAACGCCCCAAAATTCCCATTTTTAGTTCTTAAAGTCCTTAGAATTATTTAGAAATGGTTTAGAAATATTCTAGATATTTTTAGAAATTTTTAGAGTATTTTTATGGAATTTTCCGAGTCCGTTTGATATTTTTGGAAAAAAAAAGGAAAGAAAGCCAAAAAAAGGAAAAACCACTAAGGGGCAGCCGGAGATCGAACTCGCGACCACAGCGAGACCGCACAAGCGCGCGACCAGCTGGGCTAGGTATCAAGCACAGAAAAGGAAGGAGAGACCTATATTTAAGGGGTAGTTAGGTCGATCCGCCCCCCATAAGTATAAATAGAAAATTTAAAGAGAGAAGTTGGGATTTCTCTCAAACCCTTTCGGCCAACACCCTTGCGCCGACCCCTCTCCCTCTCCTCTCTTGTGCGCACGCCACACCAAGCCTAGAGGGCCGGCCAAGACTCTTCTCCAAGAGATAATTCTATATTCGGGATCCCCGCGGCGAGAGGAACGCGTAGACGTGAAGAATTCTCCGAGATCTCAAGTTTCTCCCGAGTCCTAGACGTCAATCTTGGTTGTAAGTCCAAGATATCAATGTAAGTACTGCTCACCTGCAGTAAGAGGCGGTTTTTCCACGAGAATTTCCTTTAAAAGTTGTTAGAAGAGATATTTTCTTTTTGTTTGAGTTTTTGCATGTGATCTTAGTTCATTATATGCTTATATATGTTGATTAATACCCTATGTGAGTTTAGGGTCCAAGAAAAGCTATGAGAAAAGAAAAGAAAAGATAAAGATAAGAAAAGAGAAGGCCAAGGCCTTAAGAAATCCCCAAAAGTCAAGACTTAGGGATTTTAGCACGCAAGGTGCTCCAGAAAATGCCAAGGCATTTACAGATAAGAAAGAAAAGAAAGAAAAGCTATTTTATTTTATAAGGCCAGTACCCGGCGTCCAAGGGCGTCGTTAAAGAAATCCAGGTGTCCAATTCCAAGGTCTTGGCCCTGGTAGACCAAGGTCTGCTCTATTAGGATTGGTGGCTCGCTACCCCAACCTTTTAGGGAACGCGCATCAGATGGTACTTACGTCTTCAGTGGATCCAAGTGATTAGTATTTTCAAGTATATGCTTTAGCAAAGTTTCGAAAATTTAAAGAGTTTTCAAAAAGTTAAAGAATAGCTAAAGATTCCAAGTTGAGCCAAGAAAAGTAAAATGAGATTTATTATTGCTTGAGTATGCATGTTTTGAGCTATACATGTCCTTAGTTTTTCTTTCAAGCATATTAGTATCTCATATGATGTTCAGTTTGATCTAGAAGCATGTTTGTATATTTCGAGTTTTTGTGAGCTAGATAGTACTTACTAAGCTTTTTGCTTACTAGTTGCATTTCCTCTTATCGCAGATAAAGGTAAAGGCAAGCAATTCTGAAGGAAGACGATGAGGCGGTGCTGAGTAGGGTGTGTGTGGTGGCTGATTATGGAGAGATCTTCGAGACGAGACAATTTAGTTATTTGAATTGCAATGTTTAAGTTTATTCAAATTTCAAGTTCTTGCTTATGGAGATTTTAGAGTATTTGAGTTTTGGATAGTTTTACATGCTCAATTTCTTAGAGTAAAGATTCCATGTCATTTCATTTAGCATACATATCCTTATGATTGCATTGGATGAGTAGAAGTGTAAGTAGTTAAAGATATTGATACTTTATTAGAGAAAAAGGTGTTGTGCCAAGATAGTATCAATTTCCCTTTGAATCAAGTTTCTATTGCTTAAAAATGTTTAGAAAAGTTGCAATCACATTTCATAATGCATTAGTAAGGTTGTAGAACATGTATTTGGCGTTATGAATGCATAGGAGTCAAGATTGGTACAAACTCTATTGTTAAAGTGTTTATAAACTTGTTTAGTTTATTTTCTTCCATAAAAGTCCTAAATTCAAGTTTATGGATTCGGTTGATTGGCTAAATTGTTTAGGAAACTGACATAGAGTATAGAAATGGTGTCTTAGTTTGATATGGCTCGAAACTGAATGAATGGTGGACTTAAGAAGCAAGAGCCGAAACCTGTAATTCTGATTACAGGCGTACCAGTCGACTGCCACGTCATCAGTCGACTGGTACGGGCAGTTTAAGTTGGGTGAGGCTTGATCAATAAGTATCAACTACGAGTTTTCGAGATAGTAAGTGTGATATGTTAATATGCATGATTGCTTAAGTTAGAATATGATTGTTAGATGAATTCAAAAGTTTAAAAAAAAAGATTTCCGCATTTTACTTTTAGTCATGTATCAAAAGTAGAGAAGTAGAGAGAAGTAACGATCCGTCTAAGACAGGAGAAGGCGGGTCGCTACAGGTGGTATCAGAGCAGTTCCCATTCTCCAGCATCACACACACATCAGCATCCACCTTGCCGTCTTCAAGTAAGAAAGCTTTAAGTTTCAGTTTTTATTTGCTCCTTTATTTAATTGCAGTACAGAGAAATGCTTAAGTACTACTCACATGTGCATAGAACAAGGAAGCATGTTTAATCCCTTAGTATCACGGAATCATGTTTAATCCCTAGAATGGATATCAGATTTCTAAGTAAGAAGACAAGTTTATACCTAGAGATGTAGTAGTGATTTCTTGTTCCTTTATGCATTATTAGATGGCAAGAAGAGGCCGAGCTCCTAATGCTAATAACAGAACTCCAGTTCAAGATAACAGTGAGCCTGGCACAGAACAGCCAAACCTGATGGCAGTCATTGCTCAAATGCAAGCTCAGATTACAGAACAACAGAAGACCATCGCCACACTGATGGCGAATCAGCACCCAGTGCCCCCTACACCACCCACAGCAGGAGTGGGAACTCCAGTAGTGGCTGAAGTCCACCAGTCCCACAAGAGACCCCTGCGGTGAACCGAAGACCAGAAGCATACCTCGGTCCAGTGGCAGAAGCTGAAACCCGAAAGCTTCTCAGGCACGACTGAGCCCTGGGATGCCCAGGCTTAGTTCAAGACTTTAGAGAGCACGATGGAGCTTCTTGACTGGCCAGAAGTCGAGAAGGTCAAATGTGCCTCCTTCTGCCTAACTGGAGATGCTCGTATGTGGTGGGAGCGAGTCAAGAGTAAGAAGATAGTCAACCAGATGAGCTGGGCAGATTTTGAGCACCGAGTTCTATGAGGAATTTTTCCACATGAAGGTTACCAACAAGCACTTCGAGGACTTCATGGAGTTCAGACAGGGTAGCCTACCAGTGGGAGAAGCAGTCGCAAAGTTCAACAGACTAGCTCGCCTCTGCCCAGAGCTAGTCAGCACAGAGAAGGAGCGAGTCAGACTGATGCTCCGCATGCTGAACCCTGAGATAGCACTCAACGTGAACAGCNTTCGCGTCCACGCCGAGTTCTCTTCGGGATGACTTCGCAAAGCCACGAGTTTCGTGCTGACAAGAACTACTAGATTCTCCAAAGGCACGACTAGAATATCAAGAGAGAGAGAGAGAGATGGAAACTAACCACCAAGTAACGGAATCGAGATTCCGGGGAAAGGAAGGAAGGAGTCGCGACCCGCTTCTTCTTCTTGTTCGGCGCCTTCTTGGTGGAGTTGGCTCACGACAACCCTAGGAGGAAATTCTAGGGCCGGCGCCCACTTGGAGAGGGAGAGGGAGAGGAGGAGAGGAGGAGAGGAAGAGAGGCTAGGCAAGAATCCTTGATCACTTGAATTGATTTCCAAGCCTTGCCTATGCACCTTTATATAGTAGCCTCTTTATCGCCAAGTCTCCTCTTAACGGAATTTTTCATAAGAAATTTATCTTTATAAATTTTCTATGAATTATTCCGTTATACCAAGTTTTTATTATAACTCTATTTATAATAAAAACAACCATGTCTCCCCTTTTATTATGGAATAAAATTTATTATAAATTTTTCTTATCATGGAAAAATCAATTCATAATTGATTTTATAAATAAAATAAACTAATCCATGGTTCATTTTAATTTCCATAAAAAAGAATAAATTTATTATATAAATTTTCTTATCATGGAAAATCAATTCATAATTGATTTTATAAAATAAAATAAACCAATCCATGGTTCATTTTAATTTCCAAAAAAAGAATAAATTTATTATATAAATTTTTCTTATCATGAAAATATCAATTCATAATTGATTTTATAAAATAAACCAATCCAAGGTTTATTTTAATTTCCATAAATCTCTTTATATAAATTTCTTTATATAAATTTCTTTATATAAATTTATTTATCCATAATTTTATAAAACAAATCGCGCTTGATTTATTTTATAATTTAAACCAAATAAATTGGTTTCCCTCCTTTATTGTGGCCGGCCAAACCAAAGATGGTGGGCACCCTCTTTGGTCGGCCACACCAAGCCTAACCCATTACGAATTAAACTCTTTTAATTCGTACAATAAGCCTTCAAAAGACTTAGCCATTTTAAGCTTCCGATGCGCCTCTGATAAATTCAGATTCGACTTATTTCTCTTGATTGGAAAATCTAATTTTCAACTCGTTTTAAATCCCTCGGATTACTCGTAGTGCGTGTGACTAAATAGACTTTCGATTTATGTTGGCCGTCTATAATCAACCAATTATAGAACGATCATGAGTGGCACCTAGTAGTACATCATGACTCCCAATTAATCGAAAGATCAACGGTTGACCTCAGAAATAATTCTGAAACCCTTCAGTAGCTCTAATGAATCGTGCCCCATTCCCTTCACCATCTTATACCCACTTGGTTCAGGACACGGTCTATGTGTGTCAGTCCCCACTAGGCTGACCACGTCACACCTAGCCCAAGTAATGTCTTTCTCGTCCAACGGATTCTAATTACTCTCATGTTTCCTAGAGATTCAAACTCGGAACATGTGATGCTCTGGCCAGAGGCTTCGAGTAACAATCCGACGATAGGCCTTGGGTATACATCTCCTCGCAAGGAGTGGTGAATCCTTTGTAGGCTGTTCAAACATCTTCGGACACTTCGGCTTATACCCAACCATCCTGCGTCTACACCTCCTTGGAGATGCTTGCTTAAGATGTCAAAGTATAAGTCTTCATGACCAAGATGACTTGAACACCGCAAGTCAAAGGAACATCGCACTTAAGCTGCAGTAAGAACTTTCATTGACATATCTATATGTAGATTACCATATGAAGTTTTACAGCTAGTCACTCCAATGAACTAGTTCCCTTAACTAGCATTCATGTTTATCTCCGGACATCCCAATGTCACCAGCCAGTGAGAATCAGCTGATTAGAGAATAACCCATGCTAGTCTCAACAGAATTGATAGTGTCCGTATTTATCAATTCATCGACTAGGCACAATTTCAATACTTCACAATTGCACATGTAGAGATAATCACTAGTTGTGAATTCATCACAAATTCTCTCATGCTGTGAATTGTATTGCGGACATTCAGTAGATGAGTTTAAGATCTCAATCAAATACATGAACATGTATACTCAAATAGTGAATATTCATTTATTAAAGTAAATGATTACAATCATAAGGCGATTGCCTTAGGACACTTCTCTTATATTACTAACAGAGTCCTTGGGCATGAAAATTCATGCTTGTACCCATTTTCAACACAAAATTATGTGAAACTTGCGTTTTGGAACTCCCCACCATGGTCACTCCTAATTCGGTTTATTTTGATTTGTTTTTCGTTTTCTACCCTTTTACTAAATCCTATAAAAATCTCTAGGGTATCATCCTTATGTTTCAAGAAGTAAACCCAAGTAAACCTAGAAAAGTCATCTACTATCACTAGGCAATATTTACTCCCCACAAGTGAGGGAGTACTATGACAATCAAATAAATCTATGTGCAAAAGTTCAAAAGGCAAAGAGGTAGTGGTTAGAGTTTTACCTTTGTGTGATGCTTTCGATTGCTTACCCTCTTGGCATGCATCACACAACTTGTTCTTTTCATACTTGATCATTGGTAGCCCGTTCACCAACTCTTCCTTGGCCACTCTTGCAATGCTCCTCATGTTGACGTGTCCAAGTCTCCGGTGCCACAACCACCCTTCTTCTTCTTTAGACATGAGATACTTAAACAACATTGTTAGTAGCATAGGTAAGATCAAGATAATATAGATTCGCTTCTCTAAACCCTTCTAATATGATAGCACTTGATTCATTATGTCTAATGATGCATTTTCTAGCATGAAATTCAACTTTAAACCCGGCATCACATAATTGACTTACACTTAATAAATTGAACTTCATGTCTTTGATCAAAAGTACCTTATGTATGGAAATGGTGGGAGATACCTCAATTGTTCCCCTACCAATGATTCTCAACTTTTCACTATTCCCAAAGGAGACCGTCCCTTCTCTTAGGTAGCTAATAGTGGTGAACTTGCTCACATCCCCGGTCATGTGTCTTGAGCATCCACTATCTACTATCCACATTGTTGGGGCCTCCTTCACCTTTACCTAAACAACACGGAAAATATACTCTTTTGGTACCCATATCTTTGATCCATAAGCATCATTTAGAAATCTCTTAGGTACCCATGCCTTCTTTGTAGTTCCCCTAGTCCCTAGTCTCCTAGATGCACCAATCCTACCGGTAAGTGAGATAAAGGCTACCTCCTTTATCTTAGGCCTATAACTCAACCCGGCTTTGTTGTACACAACCCTTTGACTGTTGATGATTATATCTAGGTTACTTGATCCTACTTGGAATTTCCTAAGGGCCTTTGTGAGGTCATCTACCTGTTTCCTTAATTCCCTATTTTCATTTTCAAGGTGTGAAACATGCGAAGAGGTAGAACTAGCATGCAAATCTTTAAGTTTAGTAACTTCTACTCTAAGCATGACAATTTGTTCTTTTAGATCCTTAACTTTACTTCTAGCCTTGGCTAAGTCCATGTTCGTACTAGAAATTATTTTCACTAAAGTAGAGGAGGGTAAGTGGTATACCTCACTTACCGAAGCTTCTGATTCTGATGATGAAGTGGAGGAGCTCTCATCTTCACTACTTGAGCTTCGTTTATCATCCGATGAGTCTGAGTGATCTTGTGCCATAAGAGCAAAGTGGGAGACTTGCTCTTCTTCTTCCTCTGAGGATGAGGGATCATCCCAAGTTGCCTTGAGGTTGGTGACACCCTTCTCCTTTCCCTTTGATTTCTTCTTGTCACTCTTCTTCTTCTCTTCCTTCTTGTCATCCCTTTTCTTCAATTGAGGGCACTCATTCTTCATGTGTCCCTCTTGATGGCAGTTGTAGCAGATTATGTCCTTGGCCTTATCCTTACCTTTGGCCCCTTTCCTAGCATAGGATTTGTTAGATAAACTTTTAAACGCTCTACGAAATTTTCTTACCATGAACGCCTCTTGATCGCTATCCAAGGAGGTGCTAGATTCTTCTGAGTCTGACGAGGATGAGTAAACCACCTTCTTCTTCTCCTTCCTCTTCTTCTTCTCCTTTTCTGCAACAAAAGCAATACCTTTCTCTTTTACCGAGACATTAGCTTGCTCGTGTAGCTCAAATTCACAGAAAAAATCGTCTAATTTAACAATTGACAAATCCCTCGATACCTTGTATGCATCAACCATGGATGCCCACAAAGTGGTTCTCGGGAAGGCTTGTAAAACATACCTGACGATGTCCCGGTTCTCGATCTTCTCTCCAATCACATAGAGCTCATTTATCACTTCCTTTACCCTTCCATGTAGCTGGCTGACGGTCTCGTTGCTCTTCATGGAAAGGGATTGCAGTTGGGCCACTAACAAGTCCTTCTTGGCTCTTCTGGACTCGTTTGACCCCTCGTTCAATTTGACCAACTTGTCCCATAGTTCCTTGGCGGTCTTGAACGGCCCCACCTTGTTCAGTTGCTCCTTCGAGAGCCCGCATTGCAGTGTGGTGGTGGCCTTGGTATTAGATTGTGCCCTCTTCATCACCTCCTTTGACCATGATCTCATCAGTGTTGGGTCTCCTCTTTCATCGACGGGCGCCTCGAAGCCATCTGCAACACTTATCTAATTTTCAACATCATTCATTAGGTAGTATTGCATCCTACCTTTCCAATAGGCGAAGTCGTTCCCGTCAAAGAAGGGTGGTCGTGCGGTGGAGTATCCCTCTTGAAACGCCATTACAATTGCTCCGGTTGACTGTTGGATCTTCCGAAACGCACCGGCTCTGATACCAACTGAAGGATCGTTTCAGGCGTGCAGAGGGGGGGGGGCGTGAATGCACTTTTTCGGATCTTGGATCTCTACAGAATTGTTAGCGCAGCGGAAATAATATGCAAAGGAATTAAAACAATGCTAACACTTATCGTTTACTTGGTATCCACCCAGATGGGTGACTAGTCCAAGGATCCACGCCGCGAGCACCACTTTTCACTATCAAAAAGTCTCCTTGAGGTGAAGAAACCTTTACAACAAGATCTTCCTCTTTACAGATGCAGAAATACGAGAGAGGAAGCAAGAATCACTCTACAGACGAGCAGCACTTCGACACTGTACGGAACCGTAGCGTGCACGTGCAAAAAGTGCTCCTTTTATAGGTGAACAGGACATATTCGCAATCTGTCCAGCCCGCACCAGTCGACTGCCCCTGGGGCAGTCGACTAGCCTAGCATTAATTGCTAGCCAACGGCTAGTTTCGGGGTATACCAGTCGACTGCCCAAATGCCAGTCAACTGGTCCGAGGCCGCAAACTTTCTATGGGTTTTGGCAGTCGACTGCCTCTGGGCCAGTCGACTGCCTCTGGGCCAGTCGACTGCCCTGCCTCCCAGCTCAGCTCCAGCCACTCCGGACCTTCTCCTTCACGTGTGCCTTCAGGTCTATTCCCTTGGCTCGCCCCTTGAAGTCCTCTTCCTCTAGCTATCATCCCTCGGATGCGCACGCAAGCCTTCCCTTGGCTTGCCTCCATGCCACCCTTCACGTGTGCCCTTGAAGTCCACTTCCTGGCTTGCCCTTGGAGCTCTCCTCCCTCGGCTCTCGTCCCTCGGATATGTCTACCATGTGTGATTCTCCAAGTCCTGCAAACTCAATCACACATATCAAATACAGTATAACACTCTAACCTTAAACATATTCGTCCACACATCAAAACCATGATCTTCCAATCATTTAAGGGCCGATTGCCTCAACAAACAATAGGTACAGTCCATAAGGAATATAAGAGTACCTAAGCCTATAAAACATCTGTAAAACAACATGGTATAAAGCCGAATAACAACTAAGCATATATGAAAAATCTCATGATATCACAATATCAAAACATACATGCATGTCAACCAAATGCAACAAACATAACTCATATAAATGCAACAATCACAAGAAAATACATAAATGCAATATATACATATGATGCAATAACATGTGTCATCCTTGACGCCAATCAAACCACCAACACATCCTATCTGTGTGACCGAGTGGGTAGGGCTGTGACAACTATACGCACTCCAACAAATACCACTAATACACGTGGTTGAGTGGACAGAATGTTGGGGAGCCAACTGCTCCAAGCCTCGGAATAAAGGGGGAGCTATCAACATCTCTAATATACCTCAAAAACAACGATGAGAGTGTCATTGCTTGCCTACAGCTGCAACATGTGTGGCATAACAGGATAGTTGCTTGCACTCTAGCAACTACCACGACAACAAGTGGTTCAGTGAACTGAGCAACTAAATGACTAATGATGGCTTAACCATATGGAAACCCAGTAGTCGTTAGTATGCAACATGCATGTATGATACATACTATAAGATGCACGAACAACCGGAAAACAACGATGCAACAAAATTCAACAAGCATCAACGATGCAACGATACAATCAACCAAGTATCAAAAACCAATGATTATGTATCTACACTACCAGGTAGGATAATTCTAATGCCAAATAAACCTAGTTGTGTTTAATGAACCTCTAAGTACTCGCGTTCAAGCGGTACTTTACAGAACAAAAATTCAACAGGAGACTGTACGGATACGAAATTTCGATTACTTGAAGATCAACGAAGAAAGTATCAATGACGATGTTAAAATAACAAACAATAAGGAACAAGGTCAAGCAACCTATTTAGACATAAACAACCGTGCTTAAAGGTAAAAGAACTACACGAGTAGAAGGAGAAGTACCCGCCTTTATTTGTAGAACATGTCCAAATAAATCTCCCACGATCAACCGTGCGAGTCCAAAGTCAATGTCCTGTATTAATAACATCGTTTAGCTATTTATAGAATTAATAATTAGCTAAACGAAATATTATATATGCTTAAATCTTAACTGTAATACCTATTTAATAATAACGACTGGTTCCTTCTTAACCTAACTTATCACCATTGGGTCCATTTCCAAGATCGAACCCAAATTAGCACCAACCAAACAGTATACAACCCAAATGATCAACCCAAACATATACCATGACTAAAAATGCTCCTTTCAAAAGAATCTGTATCTTAACGACATTAAACTTCTTCTGTACAGAAGAACTCACACACAAAACTTATCACCATCTCCAATATACAAACCTCTCATTGACAATCTTTCATACACACCTCACATACCAGCTACACTCATAACTTCTCACTTCTGCATATATAAAATAAAATTATTGGACTCAGACATCGTCACAGCTACGCTATTCGACTACCCATACAAGCTATGCAGTCAAAATACTCTTCAATTAAAACTAACCTCAAATATCATCTTTACGTAGCAAATACAAGATCATAAAAAAAACTCTCACAATGAACTACCTTTAAACTACTTGCTAAGCCTCTAATCTTTCGTGCAGCTTACTGTCGTCGGAGTTATCTCTTTAAGACGAACCACAACACAACCTCAAAATCACAGGTTTTAGTTTAACACAACATTCATCCAAATTAATCCATCCTTTACCTCCACTTAAGCAGCAACCCGAGATCAGAACAAAGTGGCAGGCAGCTCGGCTCCGGCGGCTAACGGCAGGCGCAGTGGTAGCTGTTCGCGGTCCACAAATGCGATGGATCTGATCCCAAGCGAAAGGCGGCGCGACTAGGGTCTCGCGTGGAGGAGAAATTGCGCGACACCAAGGGCTCGCGGTAGAGAGGGATTCGCTTGCACTAGTAGAGGGTTGCGGTGTCGACTTGCTTGCGTGAGGCGGCGGTGACGTGATCAGGGGAACAGAATGCTCGGCGTCTCCTGCTTCTGCGCCGATAGAGTAAGAAGAAGAAGATCAGGGAGGAGGAGAAACCAAGTGGGTTGCGGCGTTCCACTTCGGCGTTGCGTGATCGGCAACTAGCGTCGGGCGGAACCTGAGGGCGTGCGGTGCGGCGTCGGGGAAGAGGAAGGAATCAGGGAAACAGACTGATTCGAGAGTAGTTTTTAGGGTATTAAATAGTTTTGACCTTTTTGCAAAAAGACCCTCCAAATTCCATTATTCCCAACTAGATCCTTAATTTTTGAAATTTTCCGTTTAACCCCTAATTTTTCGGTATTCAACAATAAGCTCATGACTTGAAAAATTAGAGAGGACCCTAGAGAAAATAACAAATAATGTCAAAGGGTCAAAGAAGAACAACCTAGGTCAAAATAGACAAGAGATATCTAAGGACAAGAGAGATTTGGGATACAAACCTAAGTAAAAGGAAAATATGTTCTCATACCATATAGCTATGAAACTAACCCTAGATTTAGGAGTCAAGTCAAGATACAAGAGAGGTTATTCCTAGAGTTGACTCTGAGGAGACTAGTGCAACTAAGGCTTCTTAGAAGCCTAGAAAAGTTATTAGGAAGTTATTAGAAACTTATCAAGGGAAGTTATTTTTAGTAAATACTTAGAATACTCAAAGAGTACCAATACATTTTGGGTTTCTAAGAGCGTGTTGTCTACACATTAAATGAGTTGAAAGTGTGTCAACTCTAATCAGAAGGGTAGTTAACCTAAGTATAGTGAAATTGACACTTTAGGAAATTTCTAAGGTTTTGTGAAACCTTGAAAATGAGAAGTTAATTTTTATTCTTAAAGAGTAATAGTGTGCCAATAAAATTTTTAAAGTATTAAACTTGATCAAATTGGTACAAATAGGATGGAATTTACAAATGTGTCAAATTGAGATTTTGGCACGTTCTAGGAAGATGGGAGCAACTTATGCTTATTTTGGCTTAATAGTTAAAGATAAAACATAGATGAAAATCAAGTATTTTCTTTGTGCTATAATTATCATGTTTTGTGTACCCTATCATATGTTATGATATCATATTTTGCATTCTTATTATTATGAAAAATGTTATATATCATGCTATACATGCATCATTACTTATGATAGTCTTTTTTTAAAAGTATGCATTATTGAGGCAATGTATGGTCCGTGGGACCATGTGTTTTGATGTTTGGGCAAAGGGTTTAAGTTAGGTTCATCCTTATATTTGATATGTGTATGTGAGTGTGCAGGTTCTGTAGGATACATATAGACTTAGCTTGATGGCTTTGGGTTTGGTGAAAGATGGTGCATCTGAAGGACAGTAGATAAGGCAGGAACGATGAACCGAGGGAAGCGTACTTTGAGGCATACGTGAAGGATGACATGTGGAGATGAGTCGCGGGCTTGTATGCATCCGAGGGACGAGAGCCAAAGTCGAAGAAGGCTTGAAGGTAACAGGTCGAGGCTGCAAGAAGAGTCAAGTGAGTGGTGAGGGTCCGAGTACTGAGTGAGTTATACTCGGGAAGGGAAATCCTAGGTTTAGGGTTTGGGAGTCGACTGCTGCTGGGAGTAGTCGACTAGTAGTGCTCACAGAAAGATCAGTCAACTGATCTTTTGTGCAGCCGACTGGTGTTGGCTAGAATTTGAATGTTGGGATGTAACGTTTGAATTCGGCTGGAGAAGTCGACTGGTGTTGGCACCAGTTGACTGGTAACGGCTAGTTCAGTCATGAGCTCTATTTAAGGGAGCTCGATTTGACTGGCTAGGGTTGACGCAATTGGCTTTGGTTAAAGGTCAATTAGTAGTCTTGGTGCTCAGGTGTGCTTGCGAGGTTGTGACGAGGTTTCTCCACCCACAAGGAGCGACACCAGCTAACTGGAGGCTTTCCGGGTACTCATCCATCGACGGATCGGGATCGCCCATTTTACGGACTGTCATGGAGTAAGAGCTTTATCTCTGAATTATGTTAAAGGTTTGGTATTAGTGTTCTTTCATTGTTAGTTTAGTTTAATTATATTTCCACATTGCGCAACTAACAAGTGTAGGAGCAAATGAAAGATGATAAGTCGGTGATTGACTATTCACTCTCTCTAGCCATACGATTAATTCCCAACATGCATTTGATGTATGTATAATCATTATCATGTATTATTTTATTTCCTTATGATTAAGGATATTGACATAAAGTGACATCCTAGGTAGGACGATCAATGTTAACATGTCTAGATAGAGGTGCATGATTCCTTAGTTTACGGAAAACAACTTTATACATCTCACAAGAATTATAGACTTGTATTTGTATAAGACACATTAGATGCAAGTGAGATATTAGGAGAATGAGCAAAACTCAAGATGTTGATATAGTGTATTATTTGAGTTTCAGTTTTATCAAAATACATATATCATGTGAAGATCAATTATGGGGAAAGCTAATGTGCAAGTCATGTGCATTTACTCCATAGATCGTGGTTGAAAATTATTTTTGAAAATCAATTCAAAACATTTTGAAAAACCTTAGTGAAGACTATTTGTTGATAGTAGTCACCGATTAGTTAAATATAAAGTTGAATTTAAACATTGAAATTTCAATGATTTCCAAATTAGTATCATTATGTGAAAATTAGATATATTTGTATATAAAATTGTTTTTACATGATAGTATATAACATAAATAATATCTATATAATTTCATGATTTTTTAACAATTGTAGAATTATTTATGGTTTCTATAATTGGGGTTGAAATTGAATTCGGAAATCAGAAACCTCAATCGATTAGACACTGTTGCCAATCGATTGACACATATGGTAATTGATTGGTAGTCAGTGCCAATCGATTAACATGGGTTGTAATCGATTGGCATCTGAAGTCAATCGATCAGCAGTGTTGTTTTTGACTGAAATAGTCTAATTCTAGTCTATTAAGCCACATTTAGTCAATTTAGCTATCCCTAACCCTATGAGGTGTTTAGGTAAGCATTTAAGAGTAATTTTCTGGATCTAAATGAGAAAGGAATGGTTAAAGAGGAGTAATGTGAAGTTAATGAGGAGATCTATATTCAAGGGTGAAGTTTTAACCTCATAACTTTAAATTTTGGAACATCAAAGTATTGTTGATACGATGATAGAAGTTGGAACATGCTTTGAGGGGGGCGTTCTCCTCAAAGACATAATGATAGATGAATGCTCATGATTGAGCATTAGAGACAATGGAAGGTATGAGACATTCATTGTGAAGTTTGAATGATGAAAGGATGAATCTTGGGGAGAAGATTTTTGATATGTGTCAAAGGAGGAGAATGTAGAGTTAAGTTCGGAAAACCCCATTCATGCTTTGACATGAGATGAAGGAGGTTGAGGTAATATAGGTTAGCTAAACTTAACATATTGTCAAATATCAAAAAGGGGGAGATTGTTGGTGCACTCGTCTACGGATCAAGATTGACAAGTTTGACTAAGCTCGGGTTGGCTTAAGCTTGAGTTTCGATGTTTGATAATGTATGAGAGAGAAGCCAAGTAGGTCAAGGGAAGATTGGATACTTGACTAGGAAAGTTCTAACTGAAGGTTAGGCGGAGGGAAACCTTATGGGGGGGGGGGCTAGGCAATGAAGACCTAGTTCGAAATTAGGTAGTGAAAGCTCTAGCGAGGCTAGGTAGTGGAAGTAAAATAAAGTGTTAATTTTGGAACTAAAAATGTTTTGTTTTTAAAGTTTGGTATCTAAAATATCAAAAAAAAACCAAGTTTGATACCCAAAATGCCTTTTCCTAGTTTTTTAAATGAATTAATTTATACGAATTAACATTACAATAGATAAAAACATACATGAATTACTAGTAAATATTGTTTTCGGCAATTTACCAAAGGGCGTACGCAACAATCCAAAATTACCAAAGGGCGCACCATGGTTTCTATTTTACCAAAGGGCGCAGCCCTTTAAGTGAACTTCCTATTATACCTTTGGCGCCACAAAATGCCTTTTTCGTTGACAATTTCGAGACATCTGAACCACTTTGCAGTAAAATAATAATTTGTGGTTTGGATGGCCAGGTAGTGGAAATTTTCTCAGCCTATATATATATTACTACCTTGCACAAGTCGAATCATCACGAGGGTACGTATATTATTCGACCTTGCACAACTCAATTCATCAAGGCAGCTGAGGAAGATAGGTGTTGAAGGAGAAAAAGCAATCAACAGATTGGTAACAAATACAAATAGTAATGTACGTATGATTGATATCTTTGATATGGTATCAGAGCTAGTTTTATACTTATCAACTCTTGCTATAATTTTTATGTTTGGAGGAGTCTAAGGGTGATATGCATTACATAATAAGGGCTCTCTGAAATTTGTTAAACTTAAGATAAATAAATGCTTGAATTCGACCTAGGAGTGATATATTACCATATCAGGCCCTAGAAGGGCCAGAAATTAAAAGAGTTCAGTACCTAGGAGGGGCTGAAATATGTTGTTTTCAGGCACTGGGAGGACCTAAAATAAAAGGAATTCAGGTCCTCCCAGGGCCTGAAATGAAAAGATTTCAGGCCCTTATAGGGGTTGAATTCATTGGATTTGAGGGTCTGGGAGGGCCTAAATCAATATAAGTCAGGCCCTCCGAGGGACTGAGATATACTGATTTCAGGCCCTGTGAGGGCCTGAAATAATATGATTTCAGGCTCTGTGAGGGCCTGAAATGAAAAGATTTCAAGCCCTCAGAAGGCCTGAAATCAAAATATTTCAGGCCCTTAGGCCTTCCTAGGTCCTTGATTATGATTTTCAAAGTTTGGAAAATGTAATTGTAATTTATTTTTCAGGGATGATAATGTTGTTGACGAAATTTTATCCGAAATACTCTTGATGATAATGCTATCACGGGGAATGGATCAGAAATTACAAGGAATTTGACAATTGATCTAAATGAAGAAGCAACTAATATAGAAGGTGAGAGTTTGAATTCTTCTACAAGAGTTGTTGAATTATTTGAGGCAACCTGGAGTGGGGAGGAAGGAATTGAAAGCCGGAATACAGATGAATTAGAATCCATTACAAGTGTACTAGAATTCCAAGCCGATGATATGCAGATTGAGGAATATGAATTCCCCCAGATGAATACAGTGACTTAGAGAGGAGTTTCCATTAGCTGAAGATCCTTATATTTTAAATTCTCGATTGCTTGCTGGGCCAATTGGAGAGGTAAAGGCAAGAGATGGGCATGAATTTTTTGTGGGGCAGATATTTCCATTTAGAGAAGAATTCAAGAATGCACTTGTCAACATGTCATGGTTAAGCATATGAGATATAACCCAGTTGACACCCGAAAAAATAGAGTTAAAGTAGTGTGCTTCAACCAACCATGTACATGGAGAGTAGTAGCAAGGGGGGAAGTAGAGTTTACTGTTACAAAATATATAAAGGAACACCAATGTGGAACTGTTAGGGAAAGTGCTGATCATCATGCATGCTCTTCATCATTTGTTGCTTCTTTTGTTGAAGAGCAATTTCTTCATAATGAACAATACAAACCAAGTATGATTATATCATATATTAAAGCTAGATTTGGAGTGACCATATCATACAGAAAAGCATACATAGCTAGGGAGAAAGTATTGAAAAAGGTTGTTGGAGATTATGATGAGGCTTATAGAGATCTTCCACAATATCTGCGTGAGTTAAGAGTTAGAGATCCTGAAACGTATGTGACACTATGCAGGAATGGTCACAATCAGTTCCAGCGGTGTTTTTGGACTTTTGGTGCTTGCCGAAGGGTGTTCAGGTCTTATTTGCGTAGACTTATCAGAATTGATGCCACACACCTAAGAGGAAAGTATCCGGGAGTAATGTTGATTGCAACGGCGATTGATGGTAATGATAATGTTCTTCCAGCTGCCTTCACAATAGCTGAAGTTGAATGTGGGTCTGCATGAGAGTGGTTTTTGGAGCATACAAAGAGGTTCTTTGGTGTCGATGATCACTCAATCACCACAGTATCAGATAGACATCGGGGCATTATATTAGCAGCTAGAAAAGTCTACCCAAACGCGCATCATGTCTTTTGTTGCCACCACATGTGTTGTAATATGATAACTGATACTGGAAGCAGAGCTGCTGTAGGTTTGTTTTGGGCAGCAGCACGAGCCAACACAACACTCCAATATGATATGATAATGCAGACAATGCTTGAAAAACATCCAGTTGCCCATAAGTGGCTTCACAACATTGACCCTAAAAGGTGGGCAAATGCACACTTTCTAGGGAGAAGGTATAGAATGCTTACCACGAATTGTGTGGAGAGCTTAAATGCTTTGTTCAAGTCTACACGTGAGCTTCCCATAAACAGGTTAATTGACAATACAAGAAGAAAAGTTGCTCAATGGTTCTATAATCGTAGAGAGGAAGTCTCCAAATGGCATGTTGCTTTGACACCTTATGCTACAAAAGAAATGGATTCAAGGAGAGAGAAAGTAAAAGCTTATAAGGTTCACCCTTACTCTCAATCAGAAATGGAAGTAGAAACATGGGGCACTTCATACATTGTTGATTTAGAAAAAAAGTTTTGTCATTGTGGGGAGTTTCAAATTTCAAGACTTCCTTGCTCACATGCTATTGTCGTAATCATTCACAGGAACATGGATACACTCCCATATTGTGAGCATTATTTTTATTCTGAAACTTGGAAGTGCGTTTACATGGATCGTATTTTCCCTTGTAGAAGCAAGCAGTTTTAGCCTATTGGGGTAAACAATATTACAGTTCTATGTCCCCGTAGCCTTGTGCAGCCTGGTAGATGAAAGAAGGCATGGATAGAGTCCAGACACAATGGCAAAGTCAAACTAAATGCAGCCGGTGCAAACAACTTGGTCATAATAAAAGGACATGTAGAATGCCGCCAGCCCCAAGGTCTTGAGTTTATTGGTATATGTAGTGACCCAATATTCTGATTGAAGTGTATGTTTTGTATGGAGGATAACTGAATGTATATAGTTTGTATATTATATAGCTATAATATTGTCAAAAAACTAGTTGTTGTTAATGTTGTGACTTGAAGAAGTATTTCAATATTATGATACATTTCTTCTTGTGTAAATTTATGTATGCAGAATTGAGTAGTTGTGAAGTTTTCGGATTTTGGGTGCCACAATAATGTTATTTCAGGTCTTGTAGTCCTAAAGTCCTATGGTTTGTGAATATCTGTCATTTGAGACCCTCTATTTGTTTGCTATGTTGATTCATTGTTCTGTGCCAACTGATAGATACTGTATTAACACGTAATTGATAATCATTAGGACTATGTTTGGAGACAAAAAATTCCATCTCCTAGCTATCTAAACTCTAACTACTGGTAATGAGTTTTGAGAAATCAAAATATAATAGGTCCATGAAACAAAACTACTGCTGTGCCAACTTCTGAAAATATGAGGTAATGATGTGGATGGAATTAAATTGTGGTGCAATGTCTATGTAGATACTCTCCTTTTTGTTTTATATTAAAAATAATTTGACAACATGTATATTTATATAAAATATTTAATCATTATAATATTGAATTATTTGAAATCTGAAATGAGATTATTGTGTCAGGCCCAATAATGGAATTATTTCAGGCCCACGCTGGGCCTGAATAATATCATTTCAGGCCCAGCGTGGGCCTGAAATGAGATTATTTCAGGCCCAGCGTGGGCCTGAAATAATCTCATTTCAGGCCCAACGTGGGCTGTGATTTAAAATTAGGGTAGAAGAAAAGTAAGGTTCAATATTACTTATAGTATCGACAAGAGGACAGATTATAGATTAGAGATTACACAATAACAAGGATCGAAAGCAATGCTCCATTGGAGTATGAAAATGGTTTACATACATTATAACTACAAACATATATTGTTTGTCATTAAACTTACATTATACAACTGAATCATTTTGTTTCAGGCCCTGAGTGGGTTCCCTAAAATCCTTTTGTTTCAGGCCCACTGTGGTCCTGAATTAAAATGATTCTAGCAAAAGCAAGGTTCAATATTACTGATGAGTTCCACAACAATTACATATTACAGATCATATATGAGACAAAAACAATGATCCGAAGCAAAGTTTCATTGATTTGAAAAGGAGTACATGGATTATATAATTACAAATATACAATGTTTGTGATGACAATTACATATACATAGTATCAACAAAAACACTATTTACAGATTTAGCTAAATCTTCCAGCACTTGTCTCTCATTATTTTATAGCCCACCTGAAATCGATAGTATTTCATTTGCTTTTGGGTAAAATCTGTAGGTCTTTGAAAAACTAGACTTTCTGCATACCGCATCATGAAAAATGCACAATCCGACCTGAAAAACCAATATTGACATTGTTGTCATTTGAGACATCCAACCATGAAATGCATTGTTATTTTTAACAAAAATAAACATCCTCTTACGATCTGCTTTGGGTGGGTCCTTTTACAACAATTTTATTGAACTCTGTCCCAGATATGGAAGGCAATCCTTTATTCCATGTCTTGTAATAAGACCAGTTCAAATTTTTGAAAAAATGCCACCTACACAGATATGACATTAGTAACAATTATATTGGTATGAACCTTTTTTTTAGTTATATCTACGAAATAGAAAACTTACAGTTTTTTTCAAATTTGGCAGTATACCCTTCTGTGGCGTCGAGAGAATTATAATGATGGATACTACCTTCCACGAGGTCAATAACCATTAGATGCCAATGATCATCTCCATTATTTAGAGGACAGATAATATATCTAATTGGCTTATCCGTATCAGTAGCAATAGTTTGTTCAAAAGCCTGAGCGTGAATCGCCTCAAAAATTTCCTATGGTTATTAAAAAGGAAGTGTCAGTGGACTAAATCATAGAAAAAAACAATAATGATTTAGTAGCTAATTGACTTACATCAAACCCCACCCCACAGAATATGGAGGGCTGGTATGGTGAGTTACACGCTTTTGCTTCATTTCCAAGAATAGTCCAGTATGTATTGATGCAATCCCCGGTGGTGTAGTCATTCCAATCAAATATTGTCAAAAAAGATAGCATATCTAATGTAAAGGTCCCATTGGACCATACTGTATTCAACTCATACCTACATGCAAATAAGATAAGCAACTTTATAACAATGTGAATGATTAAATTTTATTAATTAATGTCAATAATCATCAATGTTTTACAATATTTTTCCAAACGCAATAGCAACTAACTCACTTTAATTTACTAAGCTTTAATAATGTTTCAGCAATCTCTGCATCTTTAGTCTTCTTAAAGAATGCCTTGGAATTCTTCACGATTTTGCTTTTCACCTTTTGAAATTCTTTAGCTTTAGCTGCGTGATGTTCAGATATGTTAGTTTAGGTGGAGGTCGCAGATTTTGTTGTTTGCGTTGTAGTATCTGAGATTGATGGGGCAGGAGGCTCGTCATCTTCATCTTCATCTTCCTCCTCATCCTTCTCCTGAACAACTTGTTTGCCCTTGCATTTGGCCTTGTAGGTTTGTCTGACCTGAGTTATTTTCCTTTTTTTGGCAAGTGGTCACCTTCATCTGACCCTTTGCTTTGCAATTGGTCATGCAGCTGTTTGATTTTTTGTTAGACTGAAGTATGATAGCCTCTCTTACAGCTATCCTTTTATCATTTGCTCCTCTTGTTGTTTAAGCTGCAAATCTTTGTCACCAATTATTTTATCCTTTTCAACAATGATGTCATCTTTTTGTTTCAGCTGGGACCCTTCTCTGCAATTATTGTTCTTTGTGAGCAATAATTTGATCCTTGGCACTGATGGCTGATGCCGTCTCACTTTTGGCTTCCTCCAAACTTTTAATTGCTATATTTAATTGTTGCTGTAAGGTTTCAATTTGTTCTTGTTTTTCTATACATATATGCAGGCTTCCATTTGTAAGGGTGTAGGCTTCCTTGTGCTGCCTGGCTTCCTTCTGGTGCCTGCTGTAATACCTCACATTCTACCTCAAGTGGTTGAGTTGGAGGAGAGTAGTCAGGTACCAAATCATGCTCTATATCAAACGGAATTAAATCAACAATAATTAAATTTGGGGCCACACGGTCTATCATCCTCTTGATAGTGTCAACATGGGCTTTAGGCCAAGTCCAGCGAAGTATTCTTGGCAATCTATGAGGATGTTCAGGAGCAGCAATACTAATATGTTCATTAACCCATACCTGCAACATCATTATAATCAGTAAATAATATCCATCATGAAATTATATTAGCAGGTATATGTGCTCTCACTTACAGCCAAAATATTTGGAAATCCCTTGAGCAAGGGAGCCTTGGCCGGTTGGGTTGAATCACCTACATATGGTCTATGCCTCAATGTCACCTCCTTTCCAATGGCTCCCAACTGAGGAGCCATGAAATTGTACACGGCATTGCACCAATTGTAGTTTGGTAGATTGTCAAAATCATCTACGCAATCAATAATCGACAGGGCAGGAATGGCAAGTATACTGCTACTACCATAAAATATCACTGTACAAAAAAATAAAGTATATACAACTGACAGTACCGCTTGTCATTGGATGTAGACTTTATTAACAGTTTCTCCAAATGCCGTGTAGAACAACTGGAATCTTCAAAATACTCCTTGTACAGTGGGCTAGAGGCCTCATTCAAATCAAGTTTGACTATCTCTCCATGGTCAGGTAGCCCTAGAATAACTGATATATCAACCGTTGTGAAATTGAGTTTTTTCCCATGGAATACAAAGCTCTGTTCTTCTTCATCCCAATTATCAAACATGTTCTGAACCTGGGGTCTTACACAAGAACTAGTAGGAAGGTCGAGGACCCAAGAAAAGGGTGTTTCTCGAAGCAATTGTTCTTGTGCTGGTGTGGGTGGAAAAGATTTAATAAAAATTTTGAAATGGCAAAGGCTACTTTTCCAGTTCATTCGTTTACTTCGACCTTTGTTGGCAAAACTTGTATACTCGGTAGACAATTTGATTTTTCGTTGTGGCAGCTATTTTTTCCCATGACTTCCCCCAGGGACTTGCTGTTTCTTAGATTTGGTGGGAGCAGCTTTCTTTGAAGATGATCTTTTTTGACCCATACCGAACTTAGCAACCATCAACAAACATTATTTGACACAAACAAACAATGACACTTAGAATTCGTTCATAAAACGAGCCTCCTCAAATTCAGTCTATTACTGAAAACAATCGATAACCCTAGGTGAAAGGCAAGAACTGAAATCACAAACTACAAATTAGGGTACGTACATTTCGACTAGTGCGATGACGAGGATGTCGCCCACAACTACTCCAATGAAAACAAGCACGCTACTTGAAATCGCAACAATATGGAGCTAGAAGACGATTGGTGAGCACTAGGCCTCTAAGGGACGCTATAAAGCTGAGTGACTGCTGGGCCTGATATAAAAGGATTTCAGGCCCTAGGCGGCCCTTTTTTCTTTATTTGTATTATAAATATAACTTAGGTTATATCTATTTTTATTTATAAAAATCAAACTAACTTTGTTATATTTCAAATATATTTCTGATTTATTAGTGCAATTTACTTTGTTATATTTCAAATATATTTCTGATTTAAATTAGGTTAAATATATTTCAAATGTATTTATATTTAATTTTCAAGGCTCTAAAATTCACATATAGATGACGCTGGCCTGAAATAATAGTTATTCAGGCCCAAGGTGGGCCTGAAATAAAATTATTTCAGGCCCACGGTGGGCCTGAAATAAAATGATTCAGGCCCACCTTGGGCCTGAAATAAAATGATTTCAGGCCCACGGTGGGCCTGAAATAAAATGATTCAGGCCCACCGTGGGCCTGAATCAAATGTTTCAGGCCACCGTCGGGCCTGAAATAAAATGATTCAGGCCACGGTGGGCCTGAAATAAAATGGTTGATCCTAGCTCAACCATATATGGAATTATAAAACCCTATATCAGTAGAGAGGGTTGAGCTAGGAGATGATATTTTTGGGTCAAAACCTCTAATCTTGCTGTATCACCATTGCTATAGAGTAGTTTAGGTATATCAGTGAGTTTTGAGCAAAACTCACTGACTAGCTCAACATATCTGAAAATTGAAATCCCTATATCAGTAGAGAGGGTTGAGCTAGGAGATGATATTTTTGGGGTCAACCTCTAATCTTGATGTATCACCATTGATATAGCAGTAGTTTAGGTGTATCAGTGAGTTTTGAACAAAACTCACTGATGGACCTACCATATCTGAAATTCTGAAATCCCTATATCAGTAGACAGGGTTGAGCTAGGAGATGATATTTTTGGAGTCCGAACCTCTAATCTTGATGTATCACCATTGATATAGCAGTAGTTTAGGTGTATCAGTGAGTTTTGAACAAAACTCACTGATGGACCTACCATATCTGAAATTCTGAAATCCTATATCAGTAGACAGGGTTGAGCTAGGAGATGATATTTTTGGGTCCGAACCTCTAATCTTGATGTATCACCATTGCTATAGCAGTAGTTTAGGTATATCAGTGAGTTTGAGCAAAACTCACTGATGGACCTACCATATCTGAAATT
>JAGFNQ010006793.1:0-90081 GCA_024364735.1 Boesenbergia rotunda | reverse complement strand
CTGAGAAACCTATATCAGTAGATAGGGTTGATAGGAGATGAGATTTTGGGTGCCCAAACCTCTAATCTTGCTGTATGACCATTGCTATAGGAGTGGTTTAGGTATATCAGTGAGTTTTGACCAAAACTCACTGATGGACCTCCCATATCTGGAATTCTGAGAAACCTATATCAGTAGATAGGGTTGAGCTAGGAGATGAGATTTTGTGGCCAAACCTCTAATCTTGCTGTATGCCATTGCTATAGAGTGGTTTAGGTATACAGTGAGTTTTGAGCAAAACTCACTGATGGACCTCCCACATCTGGAATTCTGAGAAACCTATATCAGTAGATAGGGTTGAGATAGGAGATGAGATTTTGGGTGGCCAAACCTCTAATCTGCTGTATCACCAATGCTATAGGAGTGTTTAGGTATATCAGTGAGTTTTGAGCAAAACTCACTGATGGACCTCCCACATCTGGAATTCTGAGAAACCTATATCAGTAGATAGGGTTGAGATAGGAATGAGATTTTGGTGCCAAACCTCTAATCTTGCCTGTATGACCATTGCTATAGGAGTGGTTTTAGGTATATCAGTGAGTTTTGAGCAAAACTCACTGATGGACTCCCATATCTGGAATTCTGAGAAACCTATATCAGTAGATAGGGTTGAGATAGGAGATGAGATTTTGGGTGCCAACCTCTAATCTGCTGTATACCATGCTATAGAGTGGTTTAGGTATATCAGTGAGTTTTGAGCAAAACTCACTGATGGGACCTCCCATATCTGGAATTTCTGAGAAACCTATATCAGTAGATAGGGTTGAGATAGGAGATGAGATTTTGGGTGGCCAAACCTCTATCTAGCTGTATCACCAATGCTATAGGAGTGGTTTTAGGTATATCAGTGAGTTTGAGCCAAAACTCACTGATGGACCTCCCAATCTGGAATTCTGAGAACCTATATCAGTAGATAGGGTTGAGCTAGGAGATGAGATTTTGGGTGCCCAAACCTCTAATCTTGCTGTATCACCATGCCTATAGGAGTGGTTTAGGTATATCAGTGAGTTTTGACCAAAACTCACTGATGGACCTCCCACATCTGGAATTCTGAGAAACCTATATCAGTAGATAGGGTTGAGATAGGAGATGAGATTTTGGGTGCCCAAACCTCTAATCTTGCTGTATCACCAATGCTATAGGAGTGGTTTAGGTATATCAGTGAGTTTTGACCAAAACTCACTGATGGACCTCCCATATCTGGAATTCTGAGAAACCTATATCAGTAGATAGGGTTGAGATAGGAGATGAGATTTTGGGTGGCCAAACCTCTAATCTAGCTGTATCACCAATGCTATAGGAGTGGTTTAGGTATATCAGTGAGTTTTGAGCAAAACTCACTGATGGACCTCCCACATCTGGAATTCTGAGAAACCTATATCAGTAGATAGGGTTGAGCTAGGAGATGAGATTTTGGGTGGCCAAACCTCTAATCTAGCTGTATCACCAATGCTATAGGAGTGGTTTAGGTATATCAGTGAGTTTTGACCAAAACTCACTGATGGACCTCCCACATCTGGAATTCTGAGAAACCTATATCAGTAGATAGGGTTGAGATAGGAGATGAGATTTTGGGTGGCCAAAGCTCTAATCTTGCTGTATGACCATTGCTATAGGATGGTTTAGGTATATCAGTGAGTTTTGACCAAAACTCACTGATGGACCTCCCATATCTGGAATTCTGAGAAACCTATATCAGTAGATAGGGTTGAGATAGGAGATGAGATTTTGGGTGGCCAAACCTCTAATCTAGCTGTATCACCAATGCTATAGGAGTGGTTTAGGTATATCAGTGAGTTTTGAGCAAAACTCACTGATGGACCTCCCACATCTGGAATTCTGAGAAACCTATATCAGTAGATAGGGTTGAGCTAGGAGATGAGATTTTGGGTGGCCAAACCTCTAATCTGCTGTATACCAATGCTATAGGAGTGGTTTAGGTATATCAGTGAGTTTTGACCAAAACTCACTGATGGACCTCCCACATCTGGAATTCTGAGAAACCTATATCAGTAGATAGGGTTGAGTAGGAGATGAGATTTTGGGTGGCCAAACCTCTAATCTTGCTGTATACCATTGCTATAGGAGTGGTTAGGTATATCAGTGAGTTTTGACCAAAACTCACTGATGGACCTCCCATATCTGGAATTCTGAGAAACCTATATCAGTAGATAGGGTTGAGTAGGAGATGAATTTTGGGGCCAAACCTCTAATCTAGCTGTATCACCATGCTATAGGAGTGGTTTAGGTATATCAGTGAGTTTTGAGCAAAAACTCACTGATGGACCTCCCACATCTGGAATTCTGAGAAACCTATATCAGTAGATAGGGTTGAGTAGGAGATGAGATTTTGGGTGGCCAAACCTCTAATCTTGCTGTATGACCATTGTTATAGGAGTGGTTTAGGTATATCAGTGAGTTTTGACCAAAACTCACTGATGGACCTCCCATATCTGGAATTCTGAGAAACCTATATCAGTAGATAGGGTTGAGCTAGGAGATGAGATTTTGGGTGCCAAACCTCTAATCTAGCTGTATCACCAATGCTATAGGAGTGGTTTAGGTATATCAGTGAGTTTTGAGCAAAACTCACTGATGGACCTCCCACATCTGGAATTCTGAGAAACCTATATCAGTAGATAGGGTTGAGATAGGAGATGAGATTTTGGGTGGCCAAACCTCTAATCTTGCTGTATGACCATTGCTATAGGAGTGGTTAGGTATATCAGTGAGTTTTGACCAAAACTCACTGATGGACCTCCCATATCTGGAATTCTGAGAAACCTATATCAGTAGATAGGGTTGAGCTAGGAGATGAGATTTTGGATGGCCAAACCTCTAATCTAGCTGTATCACCAATGCTATAGGAGTGTTTAGGTATATCAGTGAGTTTTGAGCAAAACTCACTGATGGACCTCCCACATCTGGAATTCTGAGAAACCTATATCAGTAGATAGGGTTGAGATAGGAGATGAGATTTTGGGTGCCCAAACCTCTAATCTTCCTGTATCACCAATGCTATAGCAGTAGTTTGCAATAGGAGGTTTTTAGGTATATCAGTGGGTTTTTATGTGCACACTAAGTATCAATATTTATGAGTTATGTTCTATAAACGTATTACACCTATACAACTAAAAATTTATTATCCACCAACTTAAATCAGAAGTATTTTATGCTTCCCAGTTGAGGCACACGGTGGGCCTGAAATCACTTGATTTCAGGCCAAGGTGGGCCTGAAAGTTTATTTTCAGGCCCTCCTTGGGCCTGAAAAGTTTTTATTTCAGGCCCTCCGTGGGCCTGAAATAATTTATTTCAGGCCCACCGTGGGCCTGAATCATTTTATTTCAGGCCCACCGTGGGATTGAAATCATTTTATTTCAGGCCCACCGTGGGTCTGAAAAGTTAAGTCCATGCTCACCTTGGGCATTAAAGAAAATAATGATTTATAGATTAATATTCTATATCTATCTAAAAGTTGTGACCAAATCCTGTAATTTTATTTAATTATTAATTTTTACAATTTGAAACAAGTTTTTTAAATTGATGGTAGAGATAATCCAGCTTACTATGTCAATACAGAATGCATACCAATTTTCAATTCCTTCGAGACCATTAAGTCATATTTTCAAATTATGTATCAGAAACCCACTGATGGACCTTCGATACTTGGATATATATCAGTAGTTAGAATTAACCAAAGAGATGTTATTTCTGGTGTGCAAATTTAGTCCAAATCATTATGAGTTATGTTTTCTTACCGTATCAGTTGGTACACTACATTGCATTAACCCGATGTTTCACACAATTGTTTTGTTTTTCTGGACAATAAATTATATTCATACAAATTACACAATTTCTATTCAAATGGAGCTGAATCACCAGCAAAGGATGTTTTTTTACAACATTACTTCAACAGATTGACAGTCTCATGTTTTACAATACATGTCTCCCATAATATTTACTGTCAGATCAAATCTCATTTTCGTCATATCTCCTTGTTTGAAATCCATCTTCTCATCGTATAGGAGACATCGGACGTATTGCATAACAAAGAAGGCACAGTCCACGCTGAAAATAACAAACAGTATTTCTGATTTCAATAAGTGGGGTAATAAAATACTTTGATGATTTTAAAATTTTCAAACTCTTCCTCACTTACTGACCTATGTTCTTGTTGGGGACATTTTTGTCTGACGGAGGGCCATTTGTCCAAGGGATGATGACTTTGTAGATATGGATGAATAGCCGTAAGTTCCTCGCGAGTATATTGTTTAAGTTCTTTTACCTGTCAAATATATCATGAATTTCAATGACATTTTTTTCCAAATGATGAACATATATATGAATAAAGGTAGGTAGCTCACCGCTGAGTCAAAATCATGCTTATATTTATGGCCACTAGCAAGAGAATTTAAATGAATGAAAGTCATTGCTTCTGTATCCACCGCCAACAAGTGAAAGTGTGTATTATCACTGCACAAAGGTATTAAAATATATCTAAACCCTTGTTCTATCATATCCGTCTTCATCACTTGTTGCAGGGAAAACTTTCTTGACGATCTTATTGAAGCCTAACAAGTTGCAAAATCAAAATTATTAATAACCACATCATAATAGTAGGTCTTCTACAATCTATTATTTCATACTAATTTACATCACTTACTGTGAAGAAGGTTGAACAATATATTGACTTGTTGTATGGCCTACCAGATGTGGATGCTCCCCTAAATAACATTTTACAGAAGGCATCAATGACCTCACCTTTTGTAAAAACCTCTCCATTGAGGATTTGTAAGAATGAATGCAATTTCAAAGCAAAGGGTGCATCCTCCCAGATAAATTCATTAGCCAACCTGCCAAGAAATTGATAAGATTATATATTAAAGCCCCAAATATATTAACTAAACTATGTTTCATAACTTACTTTAGGTTCTCCAATTTATTTATCACGTAGGCCACTTCTTTATCTTGATTTTTCTTCTTCGACTTCATAAAATGCTTCTTCACAAACTACATCGATACAATTTACACCAAACTAATTAATGACCAAATTGAATCAATTTGACGTAATTTAGATAAAAATAACTCACATACATCAATGCCTTGTTGCCTCATTTTGTATAGTTCGGAGGTCCTTCTTTTTTCCTCCTCTATATCTTCTTCAGACATGACTTCCATTACAGTAATGGTTTCTCTTGCTTCATCCATATCCTCCTCACTAAGTTTCCTTTTTCCCTTGTCCATGACATTTGGTATTTGTTCCTTTCTCCGCTTCCCCTTATGTAATAGCTGGTGCCATACTGGACTCTCAATTGGAGTATCCCTGTAATCATACCGACTTCGGTCACGTCCTCTCCTTGTTCTACAAGATACTGGATCAGAAAGAGGACTGACTACAGGATAGCTTTCTTGACCCTCCATCCCCTTTTTTTCAATAATTGAAATTAATTCCTTAACCCTTTCATTCAAACATATATTCTCCTCTGTTAGCTCCTTGATTAGGGTGTCTTTAAGAATGCATTCACCACATGACCTTACATCTTCTGTGTCATGTCCTTGTGATGTCTCCATTGCCCGTGGAATGTCATCCCCAATCTCAACGTTCTCAAATAATGTGTTTTCATGTAGGTTAGGAATTATTTCAACAATCACCTGTCAATTACCAAGTACATAAATTTTACTGCCTCTATATCAAACTAACATAGATCACAGTTTAGAATAATTACCTCTTCGGACCAGATTTGGTTGACAAGGTCCCTCACCTTACTAATATGCGAAGGAATATTCGTCCACTTATTTATTCGGGGTCCTTCAACATTGTATGTTTTTGAATGGGTACATGCTCCAAAAACCATGCCTACACAAAGTTGTCCACACAATTACATTAATGACAGCAAAATATTATAAAATTTATCAACAATATTCTACTCACTGCCAAAAGCCCAGCAAATCCCTTTACGTAAGGGAGGTTGGTGGTCCTCTGGTTTCCCTGACTTGATGAAAATAATTCCCCAATCTTAGGTAATTGGGGAGACAAAAATTTATGGATAGCTTCCACCCAGTTGAATTTACCAAGATTGTCATAATCATCTACTATATCTACAAGCCCTAGAGGGACCTTATATGTACTAGACGAAAATAAAACACAAACAAATATATACAAAATATATAATTTACAAACTAATAACACATCATCCTCTGATTCAACACTTTTAGAATAATATTTAAGTAAGTCCTCAATTCTTGTTCTAGTAGGTTGTTTTTCTTTTGAGAAGTAAGTACGATAGAGGTCACCCGATGCTTTAGTTGAATTAATAGGGACCGAAACTCCACGGTCCACTATATCCAGTACCAAAGCAATACCTCGTCTGGTGAACGCAACCGGTACACCTGAAACAATTAAAATATTTAGTTATCATCAACTAAAATATTTATTTCAGGCCTACCGAGGGCCTGAAGTAAATTCACTTCAGACCCTCGGTAGGCCGAAATAAAATCATTTCAGGCTTACCGAGGGCCTGAAGTGAATTTCACCTTAAATTTACTAATTTAAATTGATCAAATATCAATCATTTAAGGCTAACTATATCCAAGTTTTATCTTACTATAGATATTGTTTATAATTCATAATTAAAACTATTACCTGAGAATTTAAAAACTTGCGAGGTTGAATCCCAACTTTCAAATATATTAACCAAAATTCCCCGGATATGCTGCAATTCTTGAATGTCCAAGAAAATACTGAAGGGCGACTCTTTGATCTTCGCAATGTGTTGATCATTTAAAATTTCAAATGCTTTAACAAAATGTTTAAAGTGGCCTAAAACACTGCACCAATGTAATTTTTTCCCAAACTCATCTGAACCCTACAGTTTTTATACATTACAAATTTATTCAGCAAAAATAAGTATAAACAATTTCACAAACTATGTTGTTCTTACCTAAGCCTATCGCTAACATACCTTGGTGATTAATGCCAATGAAGAAGACGATGAACCACCCACAGACCTTTTTCCTGCCATTATGATGAAAATCAACCCTACAGAAACCCTAAATCCTACTTTGATAGTGCCGAGCAGTAACAACTTCAACGTTAACACTTAAAGCCGCCTCAGGATCACACACTACCACTTTCCTGTATAGGAGCCTAGGTTTTGGTTGGGCGAAGGGATTCGAGGGATGAGCAAGCGACTAAAACACACCTAGGCCACGCACAATGTCCTCCTTCAACAACTAGGGCACACTACGTTGTTGCGGTGAGAGAGAGAATGACCAAAAATGGAGCAACCTTGCCATCTGAACCACATTTTAAAGTACAAGTGGTTCGGATGTCTCGAAAATTGGAATGAAAAAGACATTTTGTGGCGCCAAGGGTATAATTGGAAGTTCACTTAAATGGCTGCGCCCTTTGGTAAAATAGAAACCATGGTGCGCCCTTTGGTAATTTCAAATTGTTGCGTACGCCTTTTGGTAAATTACC
Organism: Boesenbergia rotunda; assembly: GCA_024364735.1. Classification (NCBI taxonomy): domain Eukaryota; kingdom Viridiplantae; phylum Streptophyta; class Magnoliopsida; order Zingiberales; family Zingiberaceae; genus Boesenbergia; species Boesenbergia rotunda. The sequence goes on along the minus strand of JAGFNQ010006793.1, from coordinate 82,562 downwards.
GATTCAAAAAACCACATGTAAATTTTGCTAAATTTCCATTTTATAAACATTGTGAGAGAATGAAAAAAATTAGTTTCCGTACCAAATAAATTCAATAAGAACAGATGACAATTTGGCAAGTAGACCATCTTTAATTAATTTTTAATAAAAGATTGGTATGATATGATATTTTGGCACACATGGGCTCTAAGTTCATGGATGGCAAGTGGTAAAATATTTTTTTATAATTTATTTATTTATATTTATTTGGGGATCAATAATAATGGATCATCTGAAGCAGGTATTATCATCTGCTCCAATGAATGAGATTACAAGAGCCCCGGGCTTCTTAATTTCTCAAATTCGAGTCTTAGGGAGTGTTTGGTAGAGCTTCTGCTAGCTGCTTTTTAGCTTCTAGCCATGCAAATGTGCTTTTGAGTGTTTGGGAATGTCAGATTCTGCTTTAACTTCTGTAACTTTTACTCAAAAGCTAGAAGCAACAATTTGATGCTTTTTTCTGCTTCTGTTTTTTTGCTTATGGTGTAGAATTAAAAGTTTACATTTATACCCTTAATAAATTTATTACTTTATATAATTACCATCCTATTTTTAAATAAAATCTTATATTTTTATATAATTTATATTTTCAAAAATTTTATACATATTTGTATAAATTTATATAAATTTTATTATTTTATTATTTTTTATATTTTTATTAACTTTATATTTTTTTAAAATATATATATTATTAAAAAAATAATTTTGATATAATATTTAAAATATAATATTAAATATATAAAATATTATAGATCATGTATCAAAATTATATTTAAATAATTGAAAAAAATTAATTTTGATAGTTTAAGGATATTATTGTCATTTAATTAAAAATTAAGCTTAAAAGTGATTATTCACCAAACACTCAAACTTTACCTTGTATCAGCTTTTGACTTCTATTTCCAAACACTGTATGCTATAGCTTCTTACTAACTTCAAGATAATCACTACAAGAATCACTTTTCAAGAAGTAAAAGCTCTCCCAAACACTCCTTTAGTCGGTTAATTAATAGATAAATTTTTTTTAATTGACGATTAATTTAAAAATATTGAAATGATGAACCGTCTGCTTTGAGTGTTTCCGATTTAATTTAGTAATCAATAAAAAACTTTCACAAGGTCAGATTCATCCTCTTTAAATTTAAAATTAATCAATGTAAATGGGATACTTGATGATAAAAATAAAATTGATGGGATTATATGAACGGATTTGAGTATGCATTAACATGAATCCCTATGGAACGGAGGATTTAAAAAAAAAGTTAATTATGAAATTGAAATTAATTTCTGAGATTAATCAATAAATAAATAAATAAATTATTAATATACAGCAACATTAATTGATTGATTAAGTAATTAATTAATAATATGAGCAATCATATTAATTGAATAATTAATTAAATTAATAAATGTATTAATTGTATTGTTTAGAAGATAATTTTTTTACATCTCAGAAGAAACCATTCATATTGGGGTAACCTTTCATCTATATCAAAGAAATCTCATTTCTTTCCGTTAAGTCTACCAATTCAATTCAAGTGGTTGAATTTCTCTTGAACTTTTTTCTCTCTTCTATTAAGAGTTTCAAAATTTTGAAAGTTAATTGTGAAGGAAATTTAGAGTGCTCATATATTTCAAAATATAAGTTGATCCTGTCGCGAAGCGAGGTGACGATCCCCAGGGCCGGATGACCTTCTCTGCGGTACGAGCGGTGAGGATGGGGCTGATCTGGCTCCAAGCTGGCGCCTGCCTGCAAGACGGTGACCGTTAGCAAATCCGCCGGTGGTTTCCCCGATCAGGCACTCCGACGGTCAAGTCAGCATCTGCAGGAAATATGAGGGAGCTGAATTGAAATGCGATAATGGATGAGAGAGCTCGCGTGCGCATACCTATGGGAAGTGGAGTGAAGGGTTTATATAGCCGGGGGGGGGGACTGACAACCCTTGTCCGTGATTGACAAGACTAGGGTGTGTTGCCTGTCAGCCAGTATGAGAGCACTAGGGAGCGGCGCAGCAGAGCGTGGGGTGCTCGAGCAGTACGATAGTACTGGGTTGGCGGTCTAGCCGCGAGGTGTGTCAGAGATGAGTAAGACGTGCGATACTTCGACCTCAGGGCCATACCCTGGATATGATGACATAGGGGGCATAGGGATAGGATAGTCGTATCCCGAGCGCCGACCAGCGAGTTCGAGTGTTGAGGACTGGGTCGGGTAAGGGCCAGGGAGCGTGGGCAGCCACGCGTCCGACAGGGAGTGCTGAGGTGCAGGATACGCCCTGAGTCGGGAATTTACCGGGAGATGCCTGTCTGACCCTGTTGGGTATTCGATCCATGTGATGCGACGGGAGCGTGGACTGCCACGCACTCGACTGGAGCGCACGACCTAGGTCTAGGTCGGGAAACGGGTCGAGGTGATCGGATCGGGGGAGGCTAGGGGTCGACCCGACCGACCCTGCTCGTTGCCGGCTGAACGGTGCCCCGGGAGGCTTCCGAGCTCGAGGACCCCCCGGGTGATGTCTCTGCTGGGACCTTGGAGTGCGAGGCTGGTTGGCTGAGCGGGCCACGCTTACCCGTAAGCAAGGCCGGGATCATAAGCATCCCCCTCGAGTCTAGTCGAAGGAGGCGCTGAGTCCGACTGACTAGACTGTCGTCTGCTGAAGCAAGCCTGGCGCTCCAGGACGGCCCGACCCCTTCTTGCAGCCCTCCCTAGACCTTTGATGAGCAGGCATCCTGGTCGGCCGGATATGTCACATCGTCCGTCTTTTCGCCTTCTGCTACCCGGGATATCCGAGCAGACTGAAATCTTATGCATTTAATGCCCGCGGTTAATGATTGTCCCACGTGTCCTTTCTTCATTGCCTCTTCTAGCAACGAGGCGTTTGCCATCTGTCTGGTGAATGACGAGGTCGTGCGTGAGATGCTTTGTTTCTCGGGCCCCTCGAGGCCTAATCGGACGACTATCTCTAACCGCCGCTTCCTCTGTGGCCTGCCATCGGGCGGTTCTTGTAGGCCCCGAAGTTGTATAAGTAGGTTTTTACTTTTACCACCGCCTCTTTACTTTCACACCAGCGTACTGCGCTTCTGTTCCCGGCTAGGGTTGCGGCGGAACCTCCGGTCTCGTCTTTCTTCTCCGGCAACCTCTTCATTGGCTAGATTTCCTTCCGCATGGCCTCTTCATCTCGCGACCCAGGTCCCTGGTATGTCACCATGAGGTGAGTCCTTGAACCTTGTGACCTCGACGTTATTAGGGCAGATTTTCACATTCTGTCCGACCATCATATCTTGCTGCCCGCTTCCTCCGATCAACCCGCAAAACCTCCAGCACACTACATCACCGTTTCTCGAGATCACCTGCAAGCCGGGTTACGTTTCCCAGTCCACCCCTTCATCGTCTCAGTTTGTCGCTACCTCCGTTTTAATCTGTCCCAGCTAACTCCCAATTCCATCTGCCTCCTATGCGGGTCGGCCATTATCTTTCAGCTGTATCGGATTCCCCTTCGAGCCGATATCTTTTACTATTTCTTCTGCCTGAAGAAGCAAGAGCTGGGTGAGTTCTACTTCCAAGCTCGTCCTGGTACTTCCTTCCTTTCCCATCTCCCATCTTCCAACAAGGGTTGGAGGGAGAGGTATTTTTATATTCGCCATATCGTGCCCCCGGCATGGCCGACCGGCTTTCTGCTGAACTTTCCTCAGACACCTCCTCATCATACGGATTCTCGAAAATTCCCTCTATTCGAGCTTGCCCTCTCCGTGCTCGGAGGTCGGCACTTCCTCACCGCGCCCTTCTTGTGTGAGAACATTCTGTCCACGTTTGGACTCAGCCTTGCGCCATTTCACTAGCCCGCTTCTCTTGGTAAGTATTTTTTCTCCTTCCTTATCTTTTTACTGCCACTTGACCACTATTTGCCTGGTAGCCGTGATGATGTATCCGACTGCCCCCGAAGAGGGTTATGGCCTGGAGCCCCCGGAGATGGAGGCACATATATTGGAGTTGATGCAAGAGCGAGGGGTGCACGTAGCGGAACAGCGGGTCGAGCAGGAACTGCGTGCGGAGCTGTTGGCAGGGTAGGAGGTGGCTCTCTCTGGCTCAAAGTCGCCCACCCCTCATCATCTTGTCTCCGTGCCTGAGGATGAGGAACTCTCCCAGTCTGACTCAGAGGATGCCCGACCTCTGAGTCGTCTGCTGAGGCAATCCCGTGGTGAGGGGTCCGTGCCTGACTCGGCCAACCCAACGAAAGCTTCTTCCAGTCGGCCCAGCAAAAGGCAAAAGGGAAAAGCACCAATGATTGACTTCCCCGCGCTGCCGCCTTCTTCCCCTTCAATGCTCCAAGTGGAGTCAGCTGTTGCCCCTTCAGGGGAGGCTTCCCCGACCCGGTCGGGGGAGCCTGCGACCGAATGCCTAATGCACCTTCTGCCACCCTCGCTATCTGACTTGCTTATGAGCATGACGGTGCCAAGCGGCACAACCTCCATACGGTCGCAAGATGTTCGGCTGTATGGTACTGTGGCAGATCGGTTTTTGTCCGACTTGCCAGTGGGCAGCTCGGGTGGACCAAGCGTCTGGGCGGACGACTTCATGGCCACGACCACGCAGGTATATGTTTACGGGTTGTTGTGTGCCTTGGACTTTCCTCGGGTAAGATGTTACCAGCTCTTTTTTGCAGTCTTGGGCCCAAAGCTTCAGCATGTGCATATCCATACTGAGTCACGCCAAGGCCCGGTATCGTGCCGAGCGGAGGGCGGAAGATCTTGAAGCCCGACTCCGACATACCCAGCTGGCTTTCGATGACACCTCTCACAACAGCTTGAGGGCGAAAATTATCGACCTTCAGGATTTACTGAGTCAGGCTCGGGAGGAGTTGGAGACTTCCAAAGCTTAGATTGTCTCGGCTGACGCGGAGGCGGTTCAAGCGCAGCGCTGAGTTGCCCAGGCCGAGCATGCACAGCTTCGTGATCGGAGGCGCAAGGAGTAGCTGTGAGCGGACCTTCTGAAGACCAAGGCCGAGTTTCGTTGGGCAAGTGAGGCTGTTCAACCCTTGCAAGCCCAACTGGTAGCCAAGGAGCAAGAGGTTGGTTCGTTGCAGGACCAACTGCGGGCCCAGGCCGAGGAGCTGGAGATGTTGCGCGGACGTCAATCGTCCTGTGATGCAGCTCGGGCAGAGTTGGAGGAACTACGTTCCATCGGCTCGACTACCTCAATTCCGAGGCCTTTATCGACCAAGTTTCTATGCGGCTTCGAGTGGTGCTGAAGCACCAAGGGCTCATCATGGTTCGGCAACTCAGACAAGGTGGGCACATACCTGCTGACATGCCTCCCTCAGCTCTTCAACTCCGAGATATGTCAAAGGATTTGCCCGACATATTCAAACAACCCTTCAAATGAGGGTCGAGCTTCCCGTTTTCCCTCTTTTTCTGGTGTATAGACGAAGAGTCTTCGATTTTGTAATACTGAATGAAATTTTCCTTTTGTGCCCATTCTTTTTTGAGTGTATATGTCTTTACTTTCCAATACCCCCGCTTTGAGCACTAGCGGGAGCTATTCGGGCGAGACGCCGAACGGCTGGCTTAGCTTCTATGAGCTGCCCGTCCAGCCGTTGGGGTAAAAAAAACTTCCAAGCATCTATGCTTTGAGCAAGCACCTGCCTGGGCTACAGGACCCGGCTGAGTGCCTGGGCCTTACAATTTTGGATCGCCCGCCTCCCGAGCCGGCTGACCGAGAGCCGAAAGTTTGAAAGCTCATCCGTTGATGAGTCGTCTAGGTACTCGAGATGAGTTTTTCCATGGGTTATTTCTCAGAAATGGTAGGTCGTCATGCGGCCGCCCGAGGTCCTAGTCGAGGAACCCGCGGAAGCGTTCCCGGTCGTAAGGGTTTGGCCACTTGGTTGAGTCGGATCAGGGGAGCATGGGCCGCCACGCGTCCAACCGGGACCCAGACCAAGGGATCAGCGGGAGCTGGCCGTGGGGTTTTGGCCACTTGGTCAAGTTGGGTCTGGGGAGCGTGAGCCGCCACGCGTCCGACTGGGACCCGGACCAAGGGATCAGCGGGAGCTGGCCCGTGGGGTTTTGGCCACTTGGTCGAGTCGGATCCGGGAAGCGTGGGCTGTCACGCGTCCAACCGGTACCTGGACCAAGGGATCAGCGGGAGCTAGCCCGTGGGGTTTGGTTTAGGTCAGCCCTCTTTTTGTCTAAGCTGCCTAGTTGGCAGGCCTCCAGTCCCACCTGTCCTTTCTGCGTAAGTACTGCATTTAAGGGGCAGAGACACTTGTCCCTCGCCCAGGGATTTCTCAGGCACCGAAGCGTCAACCATCTATTTTGGTTGCCTCGGGCAGTGAAACTCCTGTTTGCCGAGGATGCCTGCGTCTGATCACATCCCTTCGTCCTTTTACAGGTCCCATCGGAGGGTTCTGAGGAGATCTGGCCTTTCCTCACAACCCTCGTTCCGATGGTTAGGATTGATCGCCGTTCCCTATATAGGCGCTAGCGATTGTCCTCCTCGCCGCCTTTGTTCTCCCCCTATTCTTCTGCTACCATTCTCCTCCTATTCATAGCCGCCTCCTCTGGTGACCTTGCCTCCTCTCTGGGATCCAGAATGTTGTATGAATCCTTGAAGGCAGGGTTCACTGAGGATGAGGCCGAGTTTGTGGTAGCGGTAACGACCATGCTTGCTAATCCGGCTAACTCTCCGTTGGCTACCCTAGTATCCTCTTCCCCGGCGGTAGATCCTGCTGACACGCCCCTCTATGAGTAGGGGTAAGGCGCCTGAGAGGGATACGCCGAATTTTGAGCTTGAGGCTTCAGACGTGGATCCCTGTCCATTGACAACCGGGTGCCATCGGGATCAGTCAGGCGACCGTTCGCCTCCCTTTGGGACCATGACTATCCTCCGAAGGGAGACCCCCCTTGCCTCCTTCGCCGACGATTCCTGCTCCACCAGTACCCACACCTATTGTCCCACCTTCCTCCGTGCAAGGGGCTATCCCTCCAGTGCCCCCACCGACTCAGGCCGACTCTTCAAGTGTGCGGCCCGATATGCCTTCTCCCTCTTGTTAGTGATATGAGAGAAGTGTCCTAAGGCAATCGCCTTATGATTGTAATCATTTATTTTAATAAATGAATATTCACTATTTGAGTATACATGATTATTTGATTAAGATCTTAAGCTCATTTACTGAATGTCAACAATACAATTCACAGCATGAGAGAATTTGTGATGAATTCACAACTAGTGATTATCTCTACATGTGCAATTGTGAAGTATTGAAATTGTCCCTAGTCGATGAATTGATAAATACGGACACTATCAATTCTGTTGAGACTAGCATGGGTTATTCTCTAATCAGCTGATTCTCACTGGCTGGTAACATTGAGATGTCCGGAGATAAATATGAATGCTAGTTAAGGGAACTAGTTCATTGGAGTGACTGACTGTAAAACTTCATATGGTAGTCTATATATAGATATGTCAGTGAAGTTCTTACTACAGCTTAAGTGCGATGTTCCTTTGACTTGCGGTGTTCAAGTCATCTTGGTCATGGAGACTTATACTTTGACATCTTAAGCAAGCATCTCCAAGGAGGTGTGGACCCAGGATGATTGGGTATAAGCCAAAGTGCCCGAAGATGTTTGAACAACCTACAAAGGATTCACCACTCCTTGCGAGGAGATGTACACCCGAGGCCTATCGTCGGATTGTTACTCGAAGCCTCTGGCCAGAGCATGACATGTTCAGAGTATGAATCTCTTAAATACATAAGAGTAATTAAAATCCATAGGACGAGGAAACGTTACTTGGGCTAGGTGTGACGTAGTCAGCCTAGTGGGGACTGACACACATAGACCATGTCCTGAACCAAGTGGATATAAGATGGTGAAGGGAATGGGACACAATTCATTATAGCTGCTGAAGGGTTTCAAAATCATTTCTGAGGTCAACCGTTGATCTTTCAATTAATTGAGGATCATGATGTACTACTAGGTGCCACTCATGATCGTTCTATAATTAATTAGTTAATTATTGACGGCCAACATAAATTGAAAGCCTATTTGGTCACACGCATAACGAGTAATTCGAAGGATTTAAAACGAGTTGAGAATTGGATTCTCCAATCGAGATAGACTATGTTTGGTAAGTCCAAACAACAGTCAAAACTGAATTTATTTCAGACGCATCAGAAGCATAGAATGGCTAAGTCTTTTAAAGACTTAATGGGTGAATTAAATAAGTTTAATTCATTAAGGGATTTGATCCAATTGGGGTTAGATGGGCCGGCCAAGGAGGTAGCCTCCTCTCTTCTTGTCATGGCCGGCCACCACCATAAGAGGATAAGGCTATTTTGGTTTGTTTTATAAAATAGACCAAAGGTTGGTTTATTTTATAAAAGGTTATATAAATTTTATATATATAAATTTTTATATAATGAACCATGAGTTGGTTTGTTTAATAAAATTTATATAATAAACCAATGGTTAGTTTGTTTATAAATTTTTATATAATGAACCAATGGTTGGTTTGTTTTATAAATTTTATATAATCATGCCAAAAAAAAGAGAGCCTTGATTATGGATTGATTGAGAAATTATTTCATAATCAAGAAGAGGAAGCTTGATCATGAGAGCCTTGATTATGGATTGATTGAGAAATTATTCCATAATCAAGGAGAGGTTTGCTTGAGAATTAAGAAACCTCTCCCTATATAAAGGACCCAAGGGGTTCCATGGAAGATGATCCATCCAAGAATTGCTTGGGCTCTCTCCTCTTCTTCTCTCCCTCTCTCTTGGCCGGCCATAGACCTTCCTTCTTTCTTCTTGCCGTGAGCACAAGGAGAAGCATCAAGGCGATGAAATTCTTCCTTGCGACGATCTTCCTCTTCGGCCAACCTTGGTGGTGAGTCTTTCGATTTGATTACTCTCTCGATTTTCGTCGTGTTCACGTAGAATCTAGTAGTTCACGTGAACACGAAACTCGTGGCTTAGCGAAGTCATCCCGACGATACTCGGCGTGGATACGAATAAAGGCAGAGCTTTCAAGGGACGCTAACGGTTGGATTTCGTCCCTTCTTCCAAGTTACGCAAGGTAATTCGTAGAGTAATTTCCTTTTCTGCAAAAATTTTATATTACGATTATGTGAACACATTGCATGCTTAGGATATGTGTTAGAATAATTTATGAAATTATTCATGCTTTTGTTTCCGCTGCATGTAATTATGTAACAATTACAATACGTGTCCGCGTCGACATGCACCCGGTCCCAACACCTCTCTCCCTGAGGGAGCTACGGGCCCGGGCCCGTTGCATCTGATCTTGCCATCGCGGGCGGACCCTCGTTCTGCCTACAAGATTCTTGTCTCCGAACCGCTGGGGTCTGTTGAGGCAATCTGTGGTCCGGATTGACCAAGTGTTTTGGTGTTTGGGCAAAGGGTTTAAGTTAGGTTTACCCTTGTGTTCTTATATGTGTATGTTGAGTGTGCAGGTTGTACAGGTTACACATATGGACTTGACTGGACGGCCTCGGTACGGTGAATGATGGCATGGAGGCAAGCTGGAGGCTTGTGTGTGCATCTGAGGGACTTTGGAGAGCAAGGACGATGAGCTGATGGGCACAGACTTTGAGACATGCGTGAAGGATGACATGAAGGCAAGCTGGAGGCTTGCGTGCATCCGAGGGACGGGAGCTGTAGATGAAGAGGGTATGAAGGCAACAGTCGAGGTTGCGGAGGAGAAGTCAGTTGAGTAGTGAAGGTACGAGTGCTGTGTGATTGTACTCAGAAAATCCTAGGGTTCGAGTGCGGAGTGGAATGTACTCGGGAAGGGTAACCTTAGGTGGGTGAGTAGACCAGTCGACTGCCCTGGGAGCAGTCGACTGGTAAAACTCACAGAAAGGGTATGGCCACTGGACCAGTCGACTGCCCTGGGAGCAGTCGACTGGTAGCGGCTGGTGAGTTGGCAGTAATTTGAACGTTGGGAGTTGCAACAGTCAAATTTCAGTGTCACCAGTCGACTGCCTTGGGGGCAGTCGACTGGTGGCGAGGGTTTCAGCCCGAGTCCTATTTAAAGAGGACTTCATGGTGGTTGAGATTCTTGACGAAACTCGCTTGGGTAAAGTGAGTTAGTAGTCTTTTGTGCCCAGGTCTTGTCAAAGTGATTGTGGTGAGGTTTCTGTTGGTGCAGAAAGTACCCAAGTCGAACCTGAGTTTTGATAATGGCAACAGGGCTCAAAAGTTAAGTCTTACTTGTTATCAAACAAGTCACTCTAGTGTGCAGGTTACAAAGCCCTAGCGAAGGACTGCTAGGCACTGGTGAAGGAATGCCAGGGTACAAAGCCCTAGCGAAGGACTGCTAGGCACTGGCGAAGGAATGTCAGGGTACAAAGCCCTAGCGAAGGACTGCTAGGCACTGGCGAAGGAATGCCAGGGGATGAAGCCCTAGCGAAGGACTGCTAGGCATCGGGCGAAGGACAGCTCGGTATCCAAGACCTGGCAAAGGACCGCTAGGCAAAAGTCCAACTAAAGGAGCGGTTGGCATCAGGTACATTCTCCCGAGAGGAGTAGGTGAGGATGCGTTCCCCGTCGAGAGGGAACAGTAGGCGTCGGTTCGACCTAGGGCTCCATTTTAGAGGCCCAAAGTCAGAACCAAGATAGCTAAGGTAGTATAAACTAACACATTATTATTTTATGTTGTTTTGGACTAACCCTGGATGCAGGACCAAAGGAACGAGTGTCTGCAGCTCAGAGAGCCTCAAAGGAGTGAGGCAGTGGCTGAGTAGGGCGCCCGGAGTGTCCCGGGCGCCCCCAAGGTGCATACAAAACAATGTAAGTAAGGAAGGCTTCGAACAGCTGCTGGGTGGGGCGCCCCCGCTGCTCCCGGGCGCCCCCAGCGTCCCGGGCGCCCCCAGCGCCAACTACCGAAGCAGCTCCCCTCGAAGCCAATGGATGAAAGTTTGACCCGGTCAATACGGGCGCCCCGAGCGCTCCGGGCGCCCCGGTCAAAGCTGATCCCGAATGTAAAGGGATCAGAAGCTGACTGAGCAATTACCGGATCAACTGACACGTGGGGGGGGGGGGGCGCCCCCGACGATCCGGGCGCCCCCGGGGCTATATAAAGGGCCCTCGACCCCAGGCTTCAAAGCAACACTTGATTCAACGCTTCTACGCTCTTCTGCTCTTGCGCCTCGCTCCGGAAACCTCCCAACTCGATCCGACGACGTCCCGCTGCTCCGAAAAAGACAACCTACATCGGACGTCGGTAAAAGAAGAGCTTTTTGTTTTAAAAGTTTAACTTGCTACATTTGTAATTCAATACTGTAAACTGTTATTGCGCGATTATAGTATTGCCCGTAGTAAACGGTCAACGACCGTGGGCCTTGGAGTAGGAGTCGACCTAGGCTGCGAACCAAGTAAAAATCTCTGTGTTTGCGTGTTTTGTTTTAATCTTCCGCTGTGCAATTTCTCTATCTCAAATCCTAACGTTTTCCGATATTCACCCCTCCTCTATCGGTTCTCTCGATCCAACAAGTGGTATCAGAGCGGGGAAGTTCAAATTTGGTGCAACCACCAGTTTGAAAATTTTTCGGATTTCTTTTATTTACTTTTTTCTCGTTCGAATTTCTACTAAATTTTTCGTTCGAATATTTTTTTTCTTTCGTTAATCGAGGTTGGTGCAACACCCCTCGATATTTTATTTTCCTTATCCCGCACTACTAATCCAAGACCAAGTCTTGGGAAATTTTTTCTGTTAGTTATTTTTTTCAGATTAAATGGCCATGCAAGAAGGATTTAGCACCGCCAGACCTCCACTTTTCAGTGGAGAAGACTTTTCCTACTGGAAAAGTCGAATGGAGGTCCACCTGAAAACTCAGGTGGACATGTGGATTATCATCCAGTCCGGACTGGAGATACCCAAAAATGCTGAAGGAGTTCCTCAAAGCTACACAGAGTGGGACACCGCTCTGAAACGAAGAATCGAAGCAGATGCAAAGGCGACTCAGACCCTCCAATGCGACTTATCAAAAGAGGAGCTGAATCGGGTGGGCCCCTTCAACAGTGCTAAGGAGCCGTGGGCAAAATTGATCGAGCTGCACAAAGGAACATCAGACACTCGGATCAGTAAGAGAGATCTGCTCCTGAACAAATTGTATACCATCAAGATGGCCGACAACGAAACAGTAGCCCAGCTTCACGCACGAATCCAAGAATTGATGAACGGTCTTCACGCTATAGGTCACAAGGTCGAAAATCGTGACCTAATAAGGTATGCTTTAAATGCTTTCCCTAGAAACACCTTGTGGGCATCTATGGTAGATGCATACAAGGTTTCAAGGGATCTCTCAAAAATTAAACTAGATGAATTATTGTCCGAATTAGAACTTCATAAACAGACTAACTGCAATATGGCCGAGAAAGGTATTGCCTTTGTTGCAGGAAAAACTGGAAGGACAACAAAGAAAAAGCCACAACCTGAACCCGAGTCTAACTCAGACTCAGACTCAGAAGACGAAGAAGGAGATCGACCGAAGCTGGTCCGATTGACCCGAAGCTACTATAAAGAATTAAAGAACCAAACCAACAGAAGGAAGGCCAACCGAAGAAAGGATGAACCAGCTGAAACCACAAATGACAAAAACAAGCCCAACGTGACCTGCTACGAGTGCAAGAAGAAGGGCCACTACAAGACGGAGTGTCCAAACCTAAAGGAGACCAAGAAGACAAGAAGAAAGAAAGCACTCCAAGCAACCTGGAACGAATCTTCCTCAGAAGAAGAAGAAGAAGCACCCCAGTCAAACCTACTAGCCCTGACCGCCTCAGAAGAAGTCGAGACCGAGTCAGAATCTGAACAGGACGACGGCAGACTAACCTTTTCAGAAGACGGCGAAATCAAGGTAAGTGGTTTCAATAGAAGTCAGTTAAATGAACTTATTTCGTATCTTTCTTGAGATTTGGCGAAAGCCAAACTCCGAGTCGAATCCCTCCGACAGGAAGTAAAACTCTTGAAAGAGGGAGCTGACTCTAAATCATTAACCGAGAAAGTTCAAGAAGGAACTCCTACTCAAGTTGAAAAACTTGAGAAAGAGAACTCCTGCCTGAAAACTCAGGTTAAAGATCTTAGAGCTGCCTTAGAATGATTCACTTCTGGTTCCAAGGGTCTTGACATGATTCTTGGAAAATAGAAGTCCGTTCTAAATCGATCCGGACTTGGCTATAGAACCAAATCCCGACAAAGATCTTACATTGCTGTACTGAATCAGTCCAGAGGTAAAATTCAGGCATGGGTACCTAAACTGTGCCTGAACAAACCAACTGGATCAAATCAGTATTGGATCCCCAAGGACAAGATTCACATCTTGCCTAACCATCATCGTGGCTTTAGTCCAGGGGGAGCCAAACTGAAAACAATATTCATTGTTAGATAAAATTTCATATTTGCTTGTAATCTGCTTGTTTGATTGTTTGTTTAATTTCTGCAATTTACCATGCTTAGACATAGAAATGGTTAGTATAAGGACTGAACAAACTTAACTAAAATTTGAAAACATAGTATTGGGTGGAAGTGAGATGATAGTACGTTAGGGAAACCAATTCTAATAAGGTCAAGTTTACTTGGTCTCTTTAGACTGGTGAAACTAGCCGAAGCTACCGATCCAAAATCCAAACTAGTTACACCAGAACTTTTCAAAGATTAATTTTGAAAATGAAATTTCATTAAACGACTTTGTCAAGGAAAGGGTTGATGATCCAATAAGGCTACGGCCAAAGAAGGCCTAGTGCCTCGCCAAGACCTGGAAGCCAATTTTTGAAATTCAAATTCAAATTATTCTTTGTCAAATTCAAATCTAACACAAATTTTCAGTTACTTATAGACTTAAACTCTCTTTTTAAAATTCAATTGTTTTTCAAAATTAGTTAAGTTTTCAAAATCTAATTGTTTTCAAAATTAATTAAGTTTTCAAAATTAATTAAGTTTAAAAAAAACAAAATTAATTAAGAATTTCAAAACAAAATTTTTTTTATCAAAACCTGTCTCACAAAACCTATAAGACTAACATGATTGAAAACCCTAGATTGGGTGAGACAGTAAAATTAAAATCAATTGTAATTCCTTTAATACCTATATTGTGGTTTAATCTTATAGTTTAGAACATAGTCAAACCATGGTCAACCTGGTCAAACCATGGTCAACATAGTCAAACCATGGTTAACCTGGTCAAACCATGGTCAACGCAGTCAAAACATTTCAAACCATGGTCAAACCTATTAAACCATAGTCAAACGATGACAAGACATAAAATTTATCTTTTCCTATTCAACCCCGGGCGCCCGTGACTCCTCGGGCGCCCCCCCTTGCATTTACCTTATCTCAAGACCAAAAGCTGCAAATTCAGCCTTGACCAGGGCGCCCGGAATCACGTGGGCGCCCCCGTCACAATCAAAGCAGCAAAAGCTGCATGGTAAGCCTGACCGGGGCGCCCGGGCCACTCCGGGCGCCCCCAACAGACCTTGTCACTGCCTTTGGCAGTGACCCCTGTCCCGGGCGCCCGGGAGCTCCCGGGCGCCCCCATTGACCTGCCTATATAAGGGCATCCAAACCCCCTTCTCTTCCCACACCAAAAACCTTCTTCCTTTCTCACTTCCTTCTTTACAAGACGATCAAGAGACCTTGCAAGCTCTCGTCCTCAACCATGCCTCCCCGAGCTGCCCGGTATAATTTTTATTGCATTTAAATTAACTTTTAATTTTATTTAATGCAATACCTTCATACCTCTTTTAAATTCCTTCTCTTAGAAGACGTCGACCAAACCCGGCAAACCCCGGTGCCGAACCAAGTCCCGACCCTAGGTTCCCTACTCTAGAATTATGTAATAAGTTTGCTCAAACCATTTACAAGCCTATTAAGACAAGCTATCTTAATAGACATTTCTTTACTCAATCATACCCCGTAGCCATGAATATTATAAACTTCTATCAATTAGACAATCTTGTCTTCTGCACTCATACCATTAATGAATCCTTATGTGCAGAATTCTACAATAATATAGTTCGACAAGATAATCTCATGTTTCACACTACTGTTCAAGGGATACCTCTGTCTATCACCCCTACTTTATTGAACCGATTCCTTGGACTACGACCCTCCCAGTCCACATTTTGCTGCTATCCACCTAGGAATCCTCCATTTGACCCTCCCTATTCTCACATTACCTTAGACACTATCCACTCCTATTTCTATAGGGAAGCTAAACTCCCCGCAAATAGATGATTCCAAGTTGTTGACCTTCAGGCACAGGACTATGCCCTGTACAGAGTCCTGGTCCGCTGTATCTTACCACTCTCCACTAGAGATCTCGGGACCATGCGACCCTTTCATGCCTTTCTTCTGTATGCCCTAGTTCATCACCTTGACATTGACATTGGACTACACATGTTTCATACTATTCTGCATGTGTCCAGTGTTACGACCCAGGGACGAGTGCGCACTCCATTCTGCCACATCATCACCTCTCTCCTTCATCACCACGGTCGTGACATTACCGTGGGTGAAATAACCGCTATAACCGACTTTGATGAAATAGGATTTAGGAACTTCTCGTTAGCGGGTCTAGAGGTATCAGCCACTGGGGTTTTGAGTTGGAGACGACAGCAGGCCGGGGCTCCGATCGACTCAGACGATGAGATAGACGTGGACGTTGGAGACATAGCGGTTGCAGCCCGAGCACACATAGACGATCCCGCTCCACCGACACTCTATGAGAGAGTGACACATTTGGAGACACAGGTCCAGAATCTCCGAGAGGAAGTGGAGGCGAACCACGATGAAGGAATGGCAACAAATCTAGGATACTACACCGATTACATGAGCGCTCTTAGAGCCGAGAGGGAGGCCAGAGATGCACAGTATCACGAGATGATGACCCTATTTCGATCCTGGCAGCCAGGTTCCTCTGATCATCCCGGTCCCTCGACCTAGAATATTTGCTTAGCATTGTACCAGTAACTATTTGACTGCCCCTACTTAGTAGGGTTGACCTATGTCTGACTTGTATGACTGTGTTGAATTTTGAGTACTTGTTCTATTCTATTTGACTAGCTGACTTATGGAAATGAGTACTTGTTTGAACGACAGTTAGGATTGTGCTTTGTAGAATAGATTAACTCTACTTTTTCTTACTGTTTTACTTAATTTCAAAATCAGTTTTAAAAAAAAATCTTATCTTTTTCTTCGACTTAGTTTTATTTTAAAACACTACCCCCTTTCAAAACTAGGGCTTTTTCACAAATGGACTTAGCCTAGGCCCTAACCCTAGAACTGCATGCACCTATAGATTTAGAAGCCAGCATCTTACAAGCACCTTAGGGTACTTTTGGTTGATAACCTAGAAAGGGTTGAGATGCTTAGGTCTTTGCCTTAATTCAAGATGCTTTAAGTCAGTACATCTGCAGTAATTGGGGCACTAAATACAACTTACATAGCAATCAAGTTAAGTGTCAAGTTTAGAAAATCTAACTTGAACAGAAACACTTAACTTGACTAACCCTAGCAAAAACTACTATTTATAACAGTTAGTAAGTAGCTAATTGGGTTAGACAGGTCCCTACAAGAAAAAATTAACTGATTTGGTTTAAAGTCTTATCATGAATTGGTTCAGTACAACAAAATCATGCAAATATTTTCCTTTATGAAAGTTATTTCCTTTATACAATTTAATTTCTGCTATATTAATCTGTTTTTTGATATATGGCAAAGAGGGAGAGATAGGAAAGGAGAGAGAATTTAAAATTTTCTAGCTCAAATTTTTAACTCTATCCTTTATTCAAAAAGTACCTAGTTTCTCAAAGTACTCAAAGTTTCAAAATTTTACTAAGTACTTAAGCTTTTCAAAATTTTATTAAATACTTAAGCTTTTTTAAGTACTTAAGCTTTTCAAAATTTTACAAAGTACTTAAAGTTTTCAAAAGGTTACTAAATACTTAAGCTTTTTTAAGTACTTAAGCTTTTCAAAATTTTACTAAGTACTTAAGTTCTAAAATTTTCAAAATTTTCCTAAGTACTTAAAACTGAAGTTTTTAAAACTCTAAGTACTTAAAATTAAGTTTTCAAAATTTTACCAAGTACTTTAAAACTAAAAAGGTTTTTGAGTACCCTAAACTTAAGGCATCAAAATTTTCAGTACTCAAAACTTAAGTTTTTAAAACTCTTCTTAAAGTTTTTTGGCTTAAAATCTATCTTCAAAAACCCCACGAATTTTTGAAAAATCTAGGGGGAGATTCCTTCCAGGGGGAGGGAACAAAAGGTAATTTTTGTATGCATTGATTAAACTTAACTTTTTGAACCAGGGTTGCCATAAATCAAAAAGGGGGAGATTGTTGGTGCAGAAAACACCCAAGTCGAACCTGAGTTTTGATAATGACAACAGGGCTCAAAAGTTAAGTCTTACTTGTTATCTAACAAGTCACTCTAGTGTGCAGGTTACAAAGCCCTAGCGAAGGACTGCTAGGCACTGGCGAAGGAATGCCAGGGTACAAAGCCTTAGCGAAGGACTGCTAGGCACTGGCGAAGGAATGCCAGGGGACGAAGCCCTAGCGATGGACTGCTAGGCATCGGGCGAAGGACAGCTCGGTATCCAAGACCTGGCAAAGGACCGCTAGGAAAAAGTCCAACCAAAGGAGCGGTTGGCATCATGTACATTCTCCCGAGAGGAGTAGGTGAGGACGCGTTCCCCGTCGAGAGGGAACAGTAGGCGTCGGTTCGACCTAGGCCTCCATTTTGGAGGCCCAAAGTCAGAACCAAGACAGCTAAGGTAGTATAAACTAACACATTATTATTTTATGTTGTTTTGGACTAACCCTGGATGCAGGACCAAAGGAACGAGTGTCTGCAACTCAGAGAGCCTCAAAGGAGTGAGGCAGTAGCTGAGTAGGGCGCCTGGAGTGTCCCGGGCGCCCCCAAGGTGCATACAAAACAATGTAAGTAAGGAAGGCTTCGAACAGCTGCTGGGCGGGGCGCCCCCGTGCTCCCGGGCGCCCCCGCTGCTCCCGGGCGCCCCCAGCGCCAACTACCGAAGCAGCTCCCCTCGAAGCCAACGGATGAAAGTTTGACCCGGTCAATACGGGCGCCCCGAGCGCTCCGGGCACCCCGGTCAAAGCTGATCCCGAATGTAAAGGGATCAGAAGCTGACCGAGCAATTACCGGATCAACTGACTCGTGGGGGGGGGGCGCCCCCGACGATCCGGGAGCCCCCAGGGCTATATAAAGGGCCCTCGACCCCAGGCATCAAAGCAACACTTGATTCAACGCTTCTACGCTCTTCTGCTCTCGCGCCTCGCTCCGGAAACCTCCCAACTTGAGCCGACGACGTCACGCTGCTCCGAAAAAGACAACCTACATCGGACGTCAGTAAAAGAAGAGCTTTTTGTTTTAAAAGTTTAACTTGTTACATTTGTAATTCAATACTGTAAACTATTATTGCGCAATTATAGTATTGCCCGCAGTAAATGGTCAACGACCGTGGGCCTTGGAGTAGGAGTCGACCTAGGCTCTGAACCAAGTAAAAATCTCTGTGTTTGCGTGTTTTGTTTTAATCTTCCGCTGTGCAATTTCTCTATCTCAAATCCGAACGTTTTCCGATATTCACCCCCCCTCTATCGGTTCTCTCGATCCAACAGTTTCTCCACCCACAAGGAGCGACGAGGGCTAGCCGGAGGTTATCCGGGGATTGATCCACCGACGGATTCTTGAATTAGTCACCCGTCCAGGGTGGATACCAAGTAAACCTGGTTTGTTAGCATTGTTCTTTATTATTAGTTTATTTTTATTTTCGCTGCGCAACTAACAACCTTGTAGAGACGTCAACGAAAAAGTGCTATTCACCCCCCCTCTAGCACGCCTGTCGATCTATCAGTTGGTATCAGAGCGAAGGACCACTCTTGATCGGACTAACTGCCGAGGGAGCACACGCTAGAGGAAGAAATCATGGAAGACAAATTCGGGGACGACATCTACACTCCACCGCCCTACGATCATGAAGACTTCAACT
The DNA here is from genome assembly GCA_024364735.1 of Boesenbergia rotunda. NCBI lineage: Eukaryota > Viridiplantae > Streptophyta > Magnoliopsida > Zingiberales > Zingiberaceae > Boesenbergia > Boesenbergia rotunda. Next base: position 63,504 of record JAGFNQ010006793.1, on the reverse strand, counting down.
TTTGGAGGGCGAGAATCGAGATTTGGTTCGGGATGGAGTGGGCATGTCGAATCGTGCTTGAAGAGCCATATGAGATTCCAAAGGATAAGCACGGGAAGAGGCTTAGACCTAGATACTGGAATCAAGAACAACAAGATCAAGCGAAAGCGAATGAAAAGGTAATTAGTATCTTAGTAAATCTTTTGCCTGACAATATTTTGAATGATGTAGGAGCGTACCAAAATGCATCTGAATTATGGAGCAAATTGAAAGAAATTCATAAGGACCCTACACAAGCCCAAGTAGTAGAGGAGCCCAAAGAAGCAAGGTCAATAATCCATGAAGATCAAGAGGAGGAAGAAGTGTCAACTTCATCAAATGAAGGAGCACTAGAAAGTGAAAAATCATCAACTTCCTCAAGAAAAGAAGAGGAAGTATCAACGTCAAGTATTGAGGGGGAGAGACCCTCAATCATACAAGAACAAGAAGAAACCTCTACCTCCACCAAAGCAAGGATAAAGGAGCACATCACATGCTTTGGTTGCAATGAAAAGGGGCACTACAAGGACAAGTGCCCAAATGATAAGAAGGAGGTACTCTCTAAACCCGGGTCCATTCAATTTAAAGCTAACATGAATTGTATGAATGGAGAAACCCAAGAGAAGAAGAGGAGGATTCGATGCTTCACGTGTGGTGAGCTAGGGCACTACCACACCAAGTGTCCAAGGAAGAAAGAGCTCAAGAAAATGGGACACTTGAGGAGATGGGAGAAAGAAGAAAGGAGGAAGCAAAGATCACATCAAGGGGGAACTTCAAGGGTAAGGGAGGTAATTCCTAACCCTAGGTTAAAGTGTAATTCAATTTCAAGTTCCTTCTTTCATATTCAAAATAATGTTAATCATTCATTCATGCATGCTAAAATTAACGAAAATTGCTTACTTGTGCATAACCATGGTTTTAGATATAATGATAGGACTAGGGTTGACATGGTAGACCATAATTCCAAGAAAAGCATGTATCATGATCAACCCAAGACTTCTAGACCTAAGGATCATGACACTAATCCCAAAAAGGGAAGGAATGTGCCTAGGAAAATGGGTAGTCCTGGGAATGTCCAAGGTGGACATATGAGTTCTAAGGTTAGAACTTTAGAAAGGGAAAATCAAGCCTTGAGGGCAAGGCTTGATACATTAGAAAAGACCCTAGAAAGATTCACGGTTGGATCTAAGGGCTTAGACATGGTGTTGGGTAGCTTAAAACCCAACTATGATAGATCGGGATTGGGATATCGGTCTAAGACTTCCAAGGCCAACAAAAAGAAATATGCTGGAAAGGCATATGATCATAGCAAGAAGGAGAAGTCCAAGGATAGCAAGGGGGTGCCATCCAAAGGGAAAAAGAGTGACTTAACCAAGGACAAGGTGTCCAAGGTTAAAAAGGTCCATTTTGTAGGCCAAGAGTCACCGGGGGCACACCGGTGTGGTCTAGTGTGGGTTGAGTCACCTAGGGAGGTGGCTAGGGCTCAGAGCTCAAGGGGGAGCTCTAGGAGCCTTTGGGGTCTATGGTAAGTGGATCTCAAAAGTGTCTTTCCTAGGAAATTAGGTGAAATGTGCCAAAAAGGTTTGGAAGACTTGGCTAAGTCTTAATCTTAGGTTTTGGCACATTAGATGGAGTTTTAGGGAGAGAATGGTGAAAATAAGGTTATTTTCAAGAAAATTGAGGTTAAATGGGTGAATACCATATAATTCAATGATAGAAATGACTTATGATCAAGGATAAGAGGATACATTAAGGAGAAGTCGAAATTAGAACTTTTGGGATGAGTTTAAATGACACATTTTAGAGAAATTAGAGTTTCATGTCAATCTTGGGATTCGAAGTACATTTGTTTGGAAACGTATTTTTCCCAAGTAAACATTGGCCCCACAAATCTCCTCATGAAATTTCATAATTTTTGGAGAATTATGGAATTAACTAGGCATTACTGAAATTAGGGTTGAAAACTAGAAAATTAGGTATCAGTCGACTGCCCTGGGGGCAGTCGACTGATCCGAAGTGAATTTAGCTTGGGGATCATTCTGTAAGGTTTGCCAGTCGACTGCCCTAGGGGCAGTCGACTGGTCAGTAGGTTTAAGGACAAAAGCCATTTTGGATGTTGAGAATTCAAATGTGGATTATAGGATATGACTTTGGGTTAAAAGTCTTGATTATAATTTCATGCTCCTTGAACAAGGGTTTGTCTCATGGTTTATTGGTGATTGTATGAAATGAGACTATATTGATATTATGGATAATTCAAGGAAGATTGATAAGAGATAAGAAGGAAATTTTTTTATAGTTGAGGATATTGAAAAGAAAAAGTTAAGGACAATTCCTTATGTAAATTGATAGTGGTTAGAATTGACAAACACAAGGAATCATGAATTGAGGTCAAAATTGATACAAAGTGTCCATCCTTGGGAAAATTAGAGAATTAAACCAATGTCAAACACATTTGATAATCTTAATCAAAACATATTTTTCTAGGATAGGACATATCCTAGCAAATGTGCTTGTAAACTCTTAAGAGTGTTTAAGGTTGTGTTGAGTTCTTGTTGGCACTAGGGATAAGGTTGCTTGGGAGCAATTCTTTAATGGTGGCCAAGGGAGAAGAACTTGGTTGTTAGGTTGGGTAGAATCTAATTTGAGTCATGGTGTTAAGTTGGGTAGAACTTCACCTAGGGAAAATGAAAATTAGGAGAAGGCATAGGTTAAGGGGGAGGTTGCCTCCTAGTTGCCTTGATTTTCATTGAAAATTTTAGGTTTTGACACATTAGAAGTGTGTTTCATGCTTGGGAATGTGACATTGGGGTCATAAAGCATGAAAATTGATTTTTGATGTATAAATGCCATATAAAATAATGCTAGGGATGCATTGTGGGTTGGCATAGGCAGAAACATCAAGTGAAGACCAAAACTAGAACTTTTAGGTCAAGGGTTAATTGAAGGTTTGTCTAGTTTTGGGTTTTGTGTTCAACTTGGGAACGATGATAGATACATGGTGAAATGTATTTTTCCCAAGTAGGTATAGGTACCACAATGTTCTCCACAAAATTTGGAAATTTTTGGAGATATGTGGAATTTCTGGCGCATTTCTGAAAATGGCCAAAAAACTGATATTCAGAGTATCAGTCGACTGCCAACAGGGGCAGTCGACTGCCCAGAGCTGATTTGTGTATCAGCAGCTGGTTCTGTGTCCAAATGTTAAGAAACAAGTGTATGGGGGTTTAGTACACTGTGTTTAGGATCATTGGGGATTAAAAGAACCAATAATTGGGATATTATTGGGGTGTTTTTGATGTTAGGCAAAGGAGGAGAAGTTTGGGTTTAAGTTAGGAACCAAACATACCTTTGCTAGAAACCCTAGGTTTAAGGGGGAGCATGGTTGCTCCATTCTTGGCGTAAGGGGAACCTTGGAGAGGTTCTTAAAAAGCCTTTGTAAGTCCAGTGTAGGGGGAGTTTTTGAAAAGCTTTAAAAAGTCCGTGTGTTGGAAAATTCCTAACTTGGAAGGTTAGGTATGAAAAATCCTAGCTTGGTGGGCTAGGTGTACAAAATTCTTAACTTGGGGGATTAGGTGTGGGATGCCTTGGGATAGGATCGAGTTTTGCATTGCATGTGCATTATTTTTGCCATTGACTACTATTTTATTTTCCCTAACTTAAACGTATTGCCAAACATCAAAAAGGGGGAGATTGTTGAGGCAATCTGTGGTCCGGAGTGACCAAGTGTTTTGGTGTTTGGGCAAAGGGTTTAAGTTAGGTTTACCCTTGTGTTCTTATATGTGTATGTTGAGTGTGCAGGTTGTACAAGTTACACATATGGACTTGACTGGACGGCCTCGGTACGGTGAAGGATGGCATGGAGGCAAGCTGGAAGCTTGCGTGTGCATCCGAGAGACTTTGGAGAGTAGGGACGATGAGCTGATGGGCGCGGACTTCGAGGCATGCGTGAAGGATGGCATGGAGGCAAGCTGGAGGCTTGCGTGCATCCGAGGGACGGGAGCCGAAGATGAAGAGGGCGCGAAGGCAACAGTCGAGGCTGCGGAGGAGGAGTCAGTGAGTCGTGAGGGTACGAGTGCTGTGTGATTGTACTCGGGAAATCCTAGGGTTCGAGTGCGGAGTGGAATGTACTCGGGAAGGGTAACCTTAGGTGGGTGAGTAGACCAGTCGACTGCCCTGGGAGCAGCCGATTGGTAAAACTCACAGAAAGGGTCTGGCCACTGGACCAGTCGACTACCCTAGGAGCAGTCGACTGGTAGCGGCTGGTGAGTTGGCTGAAATTCTAACGTTGGGAGTTGCAACGGTCGAATTTTAGTGGCACCAGTCGACTGCCTTTGGAGCAGTCGACTGGTGGCGAGGGTTTCAGCCCGAGTCCTATTTAAAGAGGATTTCGTGGTGGTTGAGATTCTTGACGAAACTCGCTTGGATAAAGTGAGTTAGTAGTCTTTCGTGCCCAGATCTTGTCAAAGTAATTGTGGTGAGGTTTCTCCACCCACAAGGAGCGACGAGGGCTAGCCGGAGGTTATCCGGGGATTGATCCACTGACAGATTCTTGGATTAGTCACCCGTCCGAGGTGGATACTAAGTAAACCTGGTTTGTTAGCATTGTTCTTTATTATTAGTTTATTTTTATTTCCGCTGCGCGACTAACAACCTTGTAGAGACGTCAACAAAAAAGTGCTATTCACCCCCCCTCTAGCACGCCTGTCGATCTATCAGGGTCTGCCCGGGTAGCCCATCTATACGCTCCCTTGAGCGACCATCTATACCATGGTCTCTGAGCGTTTGATCGTCAGGACTCCATTACCCGAGCTAATGGCGTCGTGGCAGAGGCTTGTCAGGTGTGTTCTGCTGATGGCTCTTGCTCGTCTGGTTCTTTCCTGGCTAACTCTTCGCTTTCTTTGCAGCTAACCGGCGCAATTTACGATATGGGCGTTTCCCTCGCCGCTCAGACTCGATCCCTTCGTCAGGCAGAGTCCCGAAGGGAGGAGTTGGAGGCTCAGCTTCGCTGCGCGCAACTGCAACCGGGCGACGAGGCCTGGAACATGCTGTGGGTTGAGAATGCGGCCCTTCAAGGGCATGAGGTTCGCACCGAGGCACAACTTCAGGAATGCCTGGTGGAGCCAAATGCAGCTCGGGCGGTGACTACCTAGTTGTGGCGACAAATCACCTACCTGGAGCATAGCGAGCGACAGGCTCGAGTTTTGGAGCTACAGGCCCATGAGGAGCTGGCCAAGGTCAAGGCGGAGCTTCAGGAGGCCGACCAATCGGCTACGGCGCTGCACGCCGACCTAAAGGCTAAGGAAGAAGAACTAGCCGCCTGCTTGAGCGACCTTTCCCGGGTGCGAAAGCACCGGTCAGTTCTGGACACAAAGCTGAAGGTGGCTCAAAAAGAGCTGGAGAGGATCCAGGGTCGGGCACCGCCTCAGCCTTCCGTGCCTAAACCATAGTCTAGTGCTGCTTTTTTCTATTTTCTTCGTGTAGGCAGAGGCCAAGCCAAATTTTATGAATGCTAACTCTCTTTTCTGGCGTCTCCCTGCTTGTATGCTTCTGCCCATGTGTGTTTGGTGTTTAAGTGTTGGGGGATTTGGACGTGAGCAACTCGAGTGGGGGAATGCTCATCCGCCCCCTTGTGGTAGGTGAGCGCATGCAACGCCATGGTCGTTACGTACTATTCAGGCCAGAATGTGGTTGAGTGCTTAGGACTTGACGAGTGGCAGGGTAAAGTATGTAATGCTTCCCCAGTGTACCCCACTCGGGCGGGTGCGGCGGAAATCTCCAGGATCGTGATAGCCCAGTGAACCATTCTAGAAGCACGCCTGATCAAGAGGTTAGGCTATCGTAGTCGTGCAGACTTAGTTGCTCGTAGCCTGTGTTGGAACCGGGTGCATGTTGACATGGATGCGGGTTCGTAATTTCAAAATTAATTACGTGCAGCGGATGGTTTAGCATAAATAATTTCTCTAAATCATTTAACCACACATCTAAGCATGCAATTTTATCTTGTGTAGACATGATCATATATTTGAAATTTTGCAGAAACATAAACTAATTTACGTATTACCTCGCGTAACTCGAAGGAAGGGATGAGATCCAACCGTAAGCGTCCCTTAGAAGCTCCGCCTCTATTCGCGTCCACGCCGAGTATCTTCGGGATGACTTCGCAAAGCCACGAGTTTCGTGTTCTCGAGAACTACTAGATTCTCCGAGAACACGACAAGAAAAACCAAGAGAGAAGTCGGAAGACTAACCACAAAAGGATGGCCGGAATCAAAATTCCGGCGAAGCAAAAGAAGAGGCTTGCGGCAAAAAGGATCCTTGCGACAAACTCTAATTCCGGCAGCACCTTCTTCCGGCCAAGAGATGGCCGGAGCTTCCTTCTCCGGCAACAGGTCATGGTTGGCAGGGAAAGGGCAGGGGCGGCCGGCTGGTGCTCCTTCTTGGGGCTGGTTGGCGCACGGCAAGAAGGGGAGAAGAGAAGGAGAGAAAGAGAGAGAGAGAGCCTATGCCTTCATCTCTATGATTATCACCCAAGCCTTGCCTTGGGTCCTTTATATAGTGGCCTCTCAACCATCAAGCCTCTCAAATATGGAATAACTTATTCCATCATGCCAAGTTTGATTTTATATCATGGTTAAAATCATATTTTAATTCATGATAAAAAATCAATCAAGTCTCTTCTCTCCTATGGAATAAATTTCCTTATCATAGTAAATCAATCCATGATTGATTTTTTAAAATAAACCAATCCATGGTTCATTTTAATTTTCATGAAAAATAAACCAAACCTTGGTTTATTATATAAAAATTTATATCATCCATAATTTTATAAAACAAACCACACTTGGTTTATTTTATAAATTGAACCAAAAACTTGGTTCTCTCCCTTTGTTGTGGCCGGCCAAGCAAAGAGGATGGAGGCCCTCTTTGGCCGGCCCATCCAAGCCAAGCTCCCAATGAATTAAACTTATTTAATTCATCTATTAAGTCTTTAAAAGACTTAGCCATTTTACGCTTCCGATGCGTCTCTGAAAAAATTCAGATTCGACTTATCGTTTGGCTCAACCAAACCTAATCTCTCTTGATTGGAAAATCCAATTTTCAACTCGTTTTAAATCTCTCGGATTACTCGTAGTGCGTGTGACTAAATAGGCTTTCGATTTATGTTGGCCGTCTATAATTAATCAATTAATTATAGAACGATCATGAGTGGCACCTAGTAGTACATCATGATCCCCAATTAATCGAAAGATCAACGGTTGACCTCAGAAATAATTTTGAAACCCTTCAGCAGCTATAATGAATCGTGCCCCATTCCCTTCACCATCTTATACCCACTTGGTTCAGGACATGGTCTATGTGTGTCAGTCCCCACTAGGCTGACTACGTCACACCTAGCCCAAGTAACGTTTTCTCGTCCTATGGATTCTAATTACTCTCATGTATTTAAGAGATTCATACTCTGAACATGTCATACTCTGGCCAGAGGCTTCGAGTAACAATCCGACGATAGGCCTCGGGTATACATCTCCTCGCAAGGAGTGGTGAATCCTTTGTAGGCTGTTCAAACATCTTCGGGCACTTCGGCTTATACCCAATCATCCTGGGTCCACACCTCCTTGGAGACACTTGCTTAAGATGTCAAAGTATAAGTCTCCATGACCAAGATGAATTGAACACCGCAAGTCAAAGGAACATCGCACTTAAGCTGCAGTAAGAACTTCACTGACATATCTATATGTAGACTACCATATGAAGTTTTACAGCCAGTCACTCCAATGAACTAGTTCCCTTAACTAGCATTCATGTTTATCTTCGAACATCTCAATGTCACTAGCCAGTGAGAATCAGCTGATTAGAGAATAACCCATACTAGTCTCAACAGAATTGATAGTGTTCGTATTTATCAATTCATCGACTAGGGACAATTTCAATACTTCATAATTGCACATGTAGAGATAATCACTAGTTGTGAATTCATCACAAATTCTCTCATGCTGTGAATTGTATTGCGGACATTCAGTAAATGAGTTTAAGATCTCAATCAAATACACAAACATGTATACTCAAATAGTGAATATTCATTTATTAGAATAAATGATTACAATCATAAGGCGATTGCCTTAGAACACTTCTCTCATATCACTAACAGCCTGCGGATAGGCCGGAAGTGAAACGTTTGGTTTAGCCAGTGCCCAGGGGCCGAGGACCAAGCTTGGCGGTATCCGGGAGCTAGGCTGGGTCATGCCTTATTAGCGGGCTGAAGGTCGGTAGGACCGGTTGGCTAGTACTCAGGGGGCGTAGATCACCACGTGTTCCCCTGAGAGCCGATCCGAGGGATAGCGGGAGCGGATCCCGATGTAGAGTTTGGCCTCTCGGTCAGGGGATCTCTTAGGGAGCATGGGTCGTGATGCGTTCGACTAAGAGCCGATCCGAGGGATAGCGGGAGCGGATCCCGATGTAGAGTTTGGCCTCTCGGTCGAGGGGATCTCGTGGGTCACCACGCGTCCGGCTAAGAGCCGATCCGAGGGATAGCGGGAGTGGATCCCGATGTAGAGTTTGGCCTCTCGGTCGGGGGGATCTCTTAGGGAGCGTGGGTCACAACGCGTCTGGCTAAGAGCTGATCCGAGGGATAGCGGGAGTGGATCCCGATGTAGAATTTGGCCTCTCGGTCGGGGGGATCTCTTAGGGATCATGGGTCGCGACGCGCTCGGCTAAGAGCTGATCCGAGGGATAGCGGGAGCGGATCCCGATGTAGAGATTGACCTCTCGGTCGGGGGATCTCTTAGGGAGCGTGGGTTATCACGCGTCCGGCTAAGAGCCGATCCGAGGGATAGCGGGAGCGGATCCCGATGTAGAGTTTGGCCTCTCGGTCGAGGGGATCTCTTAGGGAGTGTGGGTCGCCACGTGTCTGGCTAAAAGCCGATCTGAGGGATAGCGGGAGCGGATCCCGATGTTGAGTTTGGCCTCTCGGTCGGGGGGGGGGGGTGGATCTCTTAGGAAGCGTGGGTCTCCACGCGTCTGGCTAAGAGCCGATCCGAGGGTTGCCTTCCTGGTCGGGGACATCTCAGGGAGCGTGGATCGCCACGCGTTCCCCTGAGAGCCGATCCGAGGCTTCTTGGTCGTTCCCCTAAGAGCCGATCCGAGGCTTCCCGGTCAGGGACATCTCAGGGAGCGTGGATCGCCATGCGTTCCCTTGAGAGCCGATCCGAGGCTTCCCAGTCGGGGACATCTTAAGGAGCGTGGATCGCCACGCGTTCCCCTGAGAGCCGATCCGAGGCTCCCTGGTTGGGGACATCTCAGGGAGCGTAGATCACCACGCATTCCCCTGAGAGCCGATCCGAGTCTTCCTGGTCGGGGACCTCTCAGGGAGCGTGGATCGCCACGCGTTCCCCTGAGAGCTGATCCGAGTCTTCCCGGTCGGGGACCTCTCAGGGAGCGTGGATCACCACGCGTTCCCCTGAGAGCCGATCCGAGGCTTCCCGGTCGGGGACATCTCAAGGAGCGTGGATTGTCACGCGTTCCCCTGAGAGCCGATCCGAGACTCCCTGGTTGGGGACATCTCAGGGAGCATAGATCACCATGCGTTCCCCTGAGAGCCGATCCGAGTCTTCCCGGTCGGGGACCTCTCAGGGAGCGTGGATCACCACGCGTTCCCCTGAGAGCCGATCCGAGTCTTCCCGGTCAGGGACTTCTCAGGGAGCGTGGATCGCCATGCGTTCCCCTGAGAGCCGATCCGAGGCTTCTCGGTCGGGGACATCTCAGGGAGCGTGGATCGCCATGCATTCCTCTGAGAGCCGATCCGAGGCTTCCCAGTCGGGGACATCTCAGGGAGCGTGGATCGCCACGTGTTCCCCTGAGAGTTGATCCGAGGCTTCCTTGTCGGGGACATCTCAGGGAGCGTGGATTGCCACGCGTTCCCCTGAGAGCCGATTCGAGGCTTCCCGGTTGGGGACATCTCAGGGAGCGTGGATCGCCACGCGTTCCCCTGAGAGTTGATCCAAGGGTTCGTGGGAGCAAGCCCACTTATAACTCGCGTAGAGCGAGAGTCTGGCTCCTCCTTGAGAAGGCTGGATTTTTACTGGATTAGTGAAGGTTTGCAAAATACATCTCTTTCATTATCCCGGCGGATGAGAGCTTTCTCGGTCTGGCTTACTTAAACCCCTGCATGCTCCTTTCTGAACAATCGTTCTGCCGATTGGCTTTCCATCAGCCCATTCCTTCGGGGTTGCTAGGAGGCCTTGATAGGAGTAGATCATGAGCAACCAGAGGCTTGGGCCCTCGTCTCTCCACCGGAGCAGGGGCTTGCCCTCTCCGACTGGTGTTCTGCCCGGAGGCGACTTGTTCGGGCCTTGCTTCAAGGTGAACAGGCTAATGCTTGCCTTGTGATGCCTTTGGCTGTTGGCGAAATGCTGGAGGAATGCCCTCCAGAGCTCCCCGAAGCTGTCGATCGACCCCTTGGGCATCTGGCTGTACCATCGTTGAGCGGGTCCAGAGAGCGTTGCCAAGAAGGCTCGACACTTCATGCCTTCTAAGTACTAGTGTAGCAAGGCGGCACTCTCAAACTTCATGAGGTGTTCTTCAGGATCGGCAGCCCCCTCATATTCAGGTATGGTGACAAATCTGAGATGCCGGGGGCCGGGTCCTCCAAGATCTAGGAAACAAAAGGGCTATGGGCTCGAGCAGCCAGCAGTGCGTCGATTGGGGCTTTTCCCTTATCGTGGCGCGGTAAACGCGTTCGCCTGGACGCAGATGCCTCGACCAGTGCGGGCTTTGCCGCATCTGCCTGGTTATGGTGGGTAGGTGGGAGGGAAGAGGCCGAGTCTTCCTCTGGCAAAACTGTTGAGGTAATCGACCCTAAAATGATTGGAAGATCATGATTTTGATGTGTGTGTGTGAATATGTTTAAGGTTAGAGTGTTATGTTGTATTTGATGTGTGTGATTGAGTTTATAGGACTTGGAGAATCACACATGGTGAACATATCCGAGGGACGAGAGCTGAGGGAGGAGGACTCTGAGGGCAAGTCGGGAAGTGGACTTCAAGGGCACACGTGAAGGGTGGCATGGAGGCAAGCCAAGGGAGGCTTGTGTGTGCATCCGAGGGACGAAAGCTAGAGGAAGATGACTTCAAGGGGCGAGCCAAGGAGTGAACTTGAAGGCACACGTGAAGGAGTATGTGAAGACTGGCTGGGAGTGAGTGGGCAGTCGACTGGCCAGAGGGCAGTCGACTGCCAAAACTCACAGAAGGTTTTCAGCCTTCTACCAGTCGACTGGCCCAGAGGCAGTCGACTGGTATACCGTGAAAACTAGCCATTGGTTAACAATTAATGCTAGGCCAGTCGACTGCCGCAGGGGTTGGACAGACTGTGAGTTTGTCCTGTTCTCCTATAAAAGGAAGACCTTTTTGCATGTAAGCGGTACGGTTCCGTACTATAACGAAGTGCTGCTCGTGTGAAAAGCTTTCTCATCTTCCTCTCTTTTCATTCACAACATTCTGTAAAGAGGAAGGCAACACAACTGTAAAGGTTTCTCCACCTGAAGGAGATTTTTCATAGTGGAAGTGGTGTACGTGCGTGGATCCTTGGATTAGTCACCCATTTGGGTGGATACCAAGTAAATTTTTGTTGTTAGCATTATTTTATTGTCTTTTGCATATTATTGTTTCCGCTGTGCTAACAACCTTGTAAAGACGCTAATGAACAAGTGCTATTCACCTCCCCCTCTAGCACGCCTGTCGATCTATCAGTTGGTATCAGAGCCGGTTCATTTCGGAAGAACTCACCGTCAACCAGAGCAAGTTGAATGGCGTTTCAAGAGGGATACATCACTGCACGGCCACCCTTCTTCGACAGGAACGATTTCGCGTACTGGAAAGGTAGGATGCAATATTATCTTATGAACGATATTGAAAATTAGATTAGCATTGTAGATAGATTCAAAGCACCCGTCGATGAAAGAGGAGAACCTACACCCATGAGATCCTGGTCGAAAGAGGTCATGAAGAGGGCGCAGTCCAATGCCAAGGTCACCACCACACTTTAGTGCGGGCTCTCAAAGGAGCAACTCAACAAGGTGGGGACGCTCAAGAGCGCCAAAGAATTGTGGGACAAACTCGTGGAACTGAACGAAGGGTCAAACGAGTCCAGAAGAGCAAAGAAGGACTTGCTCGTGGCCCAACTCCAATCCCAGTCCATGAAGAGCAACGAGACTGTCAGCCAGCTACATGGATGGGTGAAGGAGGTCATCAACGAGCTCCACGTGATTGGAGAAAAGATCGAGAACCGAGATATCGTCAGGTATGTCCTACAAGCCTTCCCAAGAACTACCTTGTGGGCATCCATGGTTGATGCCTACAAAGTATCAAGGGATTTATCCATAGTTAAATTAGATGATTTATTCTGTGAATTTGAACTGCACGAGCAAGCTAACGTCTCAGCCAAAGAGAAGGGTATTGCTTTTATTGCAGAAAAGGAGAAGAAGAAGAGGAAGGAGAAGAAGAATGTGGTCTACTCCTCCTCATCAGACTCAGAGAAATCCAGCACCTCCATGGATAGCGACCAAGAGGCATTCATGGTAAGAAAGATGCGTAAGGCCTTTAAAAGTTTTTCTAACAAATCTTATGCTAGGAAAGGGTCCAAAGGCAAGGGTAAGGCCAAGGACATCATCTGCTACAACTGCCATTAAGAGGGACACATGAAGAACGAGTGCCCTCAACTGAAGAGAAGAGATGACAAGAAGGAGGAAAAGAAGAAAGGTGACAAGAAGAGGTCGAAGGGAAAGGAGAAGGGTGCCACCAACCTCAAGGCGACCTGGGATGATCCATCATCCTCGGAGGAGGAAGAAGAGCAAGTTTCACATTTTGCTCTCATGGCACTGGACCACTCAGACTCATCAGATGAAGAAAGAAGCTCAAGCAGTGATGAAAGCGACTCATCATCATCATCTGAGTCAGAAGCTTCGGTAAGTGAGGTATACCACTTACCCTCCTCTACTTTAGTTAAGATCATTTCTAGCACTAACATGGATTTAGCTAAAGCTAGAAGTAGGATTAAGGATCTAAAAGATGAGATTGCCATGCTTAGAGTAGAATCTACAAAACTTAAGGAAGACTTACATGCTAGTTCTCTTACATCACATGCTTCATGTTTTGAAATTTAAAATAAGGAACTTAGGAAAAAGGTAGATGACCTCACAAAGGCACTTAGGAAATTCCAAGTAGGCTCTAACAACCTAGATATGATAATTAATAGTCAAAGGGCCGTTTATAACAAGGCCGGATTAGGATATAGGCCAAAGACAAAGGAAGTGACCTTTGTCTCACTCACAGGTAGGATTGGTGCATCTAGGAGACAAGGGGCTAAGGGAAACACCAAGAGGGCATGAGTACCTAAAAGATTTTTAAATGATGCTTATGGATCAAAAATTTGGGTACCAAAAGAGTATGTTTTTCATGTTGTATAGGTAAAGGTGAAGGAGGCCTCAACTATGTGGATAGTAGATAGTGGATGCTCAAGACATATGACCGGAGATGTGAGCAAGTTCACTACTATTAGCTACTTAAGAGAAGGGACGGTCTCCTTTGGAAATAGTGGAAAACTGAGAATTATTGGTAGGGGCACCATTGAGGTATCTCCCACAATTTCCATACATAAAGTACTCTTAATTAAAGATATAAAGTTTAACTTACTTAGTGTGAGTCGGTTATATGATGCGGGCTTTAGGGTTGAATTCCATGCTAGGAAGTGCATAATAAGACATAATGAGTCAAATAATGTCATATTAGAAGAGTATAGAGAGGCCAACTTATATTATCTTGATCTTGCTAATGTTACTAACAATTTGGCTAAGTGTTTCATGTCTAAAGAAGAAGAAGGGTGGTTGTGGCACCGGAGGCTTGGACATGTCAACATGAGAAGCATTGCAAGAGTGGCCAAGGAAGAATTGGTGAAGGGGCTACCTATGATCAAGTATGAGAAGACCAAATTGTGTGATGCATGCCAAAAGGGTAAGCAATCAAAGTCATCATACAAAGGTAAAACCCTAACTACTACCACTTTACCATTAGAACTTTTACATATTGATTTGTTTGATTGTCATAGCACTTCCTCACTAGTAGGGAGTAAATATTGTTTAGTTATTGTAGATGATTTTTCTAGGTTTACATGGGTTTTCTTTTTGAAACATAAGGACGATACCTTAGAAATCTTTATAGGATTTAGTAAAAGGGTAGAAAATGAAAAATACCTCAAAATTAACCGAATTAGGAGTGACCATGGTGGGGAGTTCCAAAATTCAAGTTTCTCACAATTTTGTGTAGAAAATGGATACAAACATGAATTTTCATGCACAAGGACTCCTCAACAAAATGGGGTAGTGGAGAGGAGAAACAGAGCCCTACAAGAAGCTGCTAGGACTATGCTTAATGCATATTCCTTTCCTAGCCACTTTTGGGCCGAAGCGGTTAACACCGCTTGTTACATTCAAAATCGGGTGTTGGTACATAGATTTCTAGGAAAAACACCCTTTGAATTGTGGAATGGGAGAGTTCCGCAAGTCCACTACTTTAGGGTCTTTGGATGTAAAGTCTACATTCTAAATACCAAAGATGACCTAAGGAAATTTGAGTCAAAAGTCTATGAGGGAATTCTAGTTGGGTATTCATCAACTAGTAGGGGTTATAGAGTTTATAACAAAAGGACAAAAGTGATTGAGGAATCTTCAAATGTTAACTTTGATGAATCAACAAATACCTACCCTAGAAAAGCCTCAATTGATAAGGATATGGAAGAAGTCTAACCCCTTGCCCAAAGAATCCAAGACCTACATTTGGAGGGCAATGATCAAGGGGGAGTAAGAAGTAACCTAGAGGATGAGGTAGTAGTCAATGAACCCACAACCTCTAGGCCCTTGAGATATCATCAAGATCACCCTATTGATCAAATAGTGAGTGATGTCACTCAAGGAGTAAGGACTAGGTCCTATTTTAGGGATCAAACTAGTCAAATAGCCTTAATCTCCCAATTAGAACCTAAGTCTATTGATGAAGCATTGAGAGATGTGGATTGGGTCTTAGCCATGCAAGAAGAGCTAAATCATTTTGAGAGAAGAGAAGTTTGGGAGTTGGTTCCTAGGCCCAATGATTGCACCATTGTAACCACAAGATCGGTCTTTAGGAACAAATTAGATGACCAAGGCAAAATCACTAGGAATAAGGCTAGATTGGTAGCTAGGGGGTTTAACCAAGTTGAGGGATTAGATTATGATGAGACTTATGCCCCCGTAGCTAGATTAGAGTCCATTAGAATTCTACTAGCCTATGCCGCTCACATGGGTTTCACACTTCACCAAATGGATATGAAGTCGACATTCCTTAATGGGATCATTAAGGAAGAGGTTTATGTAGAACAACCCCCTGAGTTTGAGGACCCTAATTATCCAAGACACGTTTACAAATTAAGAAAAACCTTATATGGATTGAAACAAGCTCCCCGGGCTTGGTATGAAAGACTTTCTTCATTTCTAGTGTCTAAGGGGTTTAGGAGAGGAACAATTGACCCTACATTGTTCCTAAAATCTAAGGATAAGGACATATTTGTTGCCTAAGTGTATATAGATGATATCATTTTTGGGTCAACAAACAATGACTTCCTACAAGAATTTATCAAATGTATGGAAGATGAATGTGAGATGAGTCTTGTAGGAGAGCTAACCTTCTTTTTAGGACTTCAAGTCAAGCAAACTAATGAAGGAACACATATTTTTCAAACTAAATATGCTAAGGAAATGTTAAAGAAATTTGGCTTAGAAAATGCTAAGGTAGCATCTACCCCCATAGGAACCAATGTGAAAATGGATAGTGACCTTGAAGGGAAAATGGTAGACTCTAAGCAATATAGGAGCATGATTGGTAGCCTACTATATCTAACCGCTAGTAGACCCAATATACTTTTTGCGGTAGGTATGTGTGCAAGGTACCAATCTTGTGCCAAAGAGTCCCATTTGGTTGTAGTTAAGAGGATCCTAAGGTATGTCAAAGGTACCCTCAATGTCGGACTTTGGTATCCTAGAACCCCTAGTATTGATCTTATTGGATACATCGACTCGGATTATGCGGGCTGTAAGCTAGATAGGAAGAGTACTAGTGGAGGGTGTCAATTCCTTGGTTCTTCCTTAATTAGTTGGAGTAGTAGGAAACAACCATGAGTTACCCTATCAACAACGGAGGCGGAATACATGGCAATGGGTGGGTGTGTTTCCCAACTACTTTGGATTATGCACACTTTAGAAGATTATGAGTTACATTATACCAAGGTCAAAGTCTTGTGTGATAATGTAAGTACAATCAACTTGACCAAAAATCCGATTCACCACTCTAGTACAAAACACATTGAAGTGAAACATCACTTCATTAGAGACCAT
Source organism: Boesenbergia rotunda (assembly GCA_024364735.1). Classification (NCBI taxonomy): domain Eukaryota; kingdom Viridiplantae; phylum Streptophyta; class Magnoliopsida; order Zingiberales; family Zingiberaceae; genus Boesenbergia; species Boesenbergia rotunda. The sequence goes on along the minus strand of JAGFNQ010006793.1, from coordinate 47,066 downwards.
GTGGCAAGGGGAGACATAGAACTACACTATCTTGAATCAAAGTTGAACCTAGCCGACATTTTTACCAAGCCTCTTCCCGAATCGGAATTCACATCCTTAAGAAGAGGTCTTGGAATGTGTTTTGTAGAAGTATAGGATGAACCTTGGGATATTACATTTGAAAAAGTGTGCTAGATCCATTAGGGTGATACATTTGGTTCACTTGTGCTTGTGGCATATTGTTGAATCATTGAAAGTATCAAAATATAAAAACTAGACCAACTATGGGGAAGACAAGTGTTTAATCAATGGACACTTTACCCAAAGATCATAGTTGAATATTTTAAACCTTTGAAAATCATTTTATGTTTTCTATGCTTTGCCATGTTTTTAAAAGATATAGGATTGCAAAATTAGATTGTGATTTTGATATAAAACTTAGTGGTTTTCAAAGATTGCGACTTTTTATCAAAAGTCAAGAATGTTTGAAATTTTATATGGACTAATATTTTTCCTTGATAGAGTATATCATTTCAAAAATGTTTGCAAGTTTTTACAATTTTTAGATTTTTCCTGAATTTTTAGGACATTTTTGAATTTCGGCACGGAACCTGAAAAATGTCACTGACAGAGTATCAGTCGACTGCCCCATGGGCAGTCGACTGGCACGCCTATTTTCAGGTTCTGTAAACTTTTTCAGAAATTCAACTTTCTCTCATTTGATGCCCTATGGTTGGATTGTTTGAGGTAATCATTTTGATGGTGTCAAAGGGGGAGAATAGGTGGTTTAAGTTAGAATTTTGACTTGGAATGGATGGTTTAAGGTATTTTGTCGAAACTTAGACCTTGGATAATTAAAAATGGGAGAAGACATGAATTAAGGGGGAGGTTACCTCTTAGGCTTTGATATGTCTTACATTTTTAATGTTGTTTAGTGTTAAGTGGAAAATTAACTTGGATTATGATTAGAATTGAAAATGGGAGAAGACATGGATTAAGGGGGAGGTTACCTCTTAGGTTTGCTATGTCTTATGCTTTTCAATTGCTATCTATTATTACTGTTATTGTTTGTTGTTATTTATCTCTAAACTTAAATATATTGCCACACATCAAAAAGGGGGAGATTGTTGAGGCAATCGACCCTAAAATGATTGGAAGATCATGATTTTGATGTGTGTGTGTGAATATGTTTAAGGTTAGAGTGTTATGTTGTCTTTGATGTGTGTGATTGAGTTTACAGGACTTAGAGAATCACACATGGTGAACATATCCGAGGGACGAGAGCCGAGGGAGGAGGACTCCAAGGGCAAGCCGGGAAGTGGACTTCAAGGGCACACGTGAAGGGTAGCATGGAGGCAAGCCAAGGGAGGCTTGTGTGCGCATCCGAGGGATGAAGGCCAGAGGAAGATGACTTCATGGGGCGAGCCAAGGAGTGAACCTGAAGGCACACGTGAAGGAGTATGTGAAGACTGGCTGGGAGTGAGTGGGCAGTCGACTGGCCAGAGGGCAGTCGACTGCCAAAACTCACAGAAGGTTTTCAGCCTTCTACCAGTCGACTGGCCCAGAGGCAGTCGACTGGTATACCCCGAAAACTAGCCGTTGGCTAGCAATTAATGCTAAGCCAGTCGACTGCCCCAGGGGTAGTCGACTGGTGAGGGGCTGGATAAACTGCGAGTTTGTCCTGTTCTCCTATAAAAGGAGGACCTTTTTACACGTGAGCGGTACGGTTCCGTACTATAACGAAGTGCTGCTCGTGTAAAAAGCATTCTCATCTTCCTCTCTCTTCATTCACAACATTGTGTAAAGAGGAAGGCAACACTACTGTAAAGGTTTCTCCACCTGAAGGAGATTTTTCATAGTGGAAGTGGTGTACGTGCGTGGATCCTTGGATTAGTCACCCATTTGGGTGTATACGAAGTAAATTTTTATTGTTAACATTGTTTTATTGTCTTTTGCATATTATTGTTTCCGCTGCGCTAATAACCTTGTAGAGACGTGAACGAACAAGTGCTATTCACCCCCCTCTAGCACGCCTGTCGATCTATCAGAAACAGCCTTTCCCCACCCTTCTGGGGAGCCTCCGGGGTCCGAGTAGCTGGGCCATTGGTGTTGGTGCAAGTTGCATCAATGATGTTCTCCTTTAAGTGTTTTAATGTTTGACAATACACTTAAGTCAGTGATACAATGAACATACAAAGGGGAGCAAAGGAGAAGTAACCTAAGTTGAAGAAAAGTCCTAGTTAACCTAGGCACTAAGACCTGGTGAGTGAAGCTGGGCACTAAGACCTGCTCGGAAGGTGGGCACTAAGTCCTGGTCGAGGACTGGGCAAGAAGACCTGACCGAGGGTTGGGCACCGAAGACCTGGTTCGGGGAATTGGGCACGAAGACCTGGCCGAGGGTTGGGCACCTAAGTCCTGGACCTAGGGTTTGGGCATGGAGTCTTGGTCCGAGGGACTGAGCAACTTAGCTGAGCGATGACTAAGGACAGGAGTAGAGACGGGTCAGGGTTTGGGCGTCTCGAGGTCCGGAGGTATCGGAAGCTAAGCAAAAGTCCACCCGAAGGACTAGGTGGCAACCGTCTCCTGAAAGGAGTAGGTGAAAGGCGCATTCTCGGAGGTGGGAACTTGCGTCGGTTCGACCTAGGGTTTCGTGGAAATCCGAAGTCCGAACCAAGTCCTTAAGGCTAATATTATGTGTATATGTGCTTTGTGTTTGTGTATCTTGCAGGTACCAAGATTGGAAGACAAAGCAAGGAAAAAAACAAGGGCTGGAGGCCTTGAAGGAGGGTGCCCCCATCAGGGGGGGCGCCCCCATGCATCCAGGGCGCCCCCATCAGTGGGGGCGCCCAAGCTAAAGACTAAAAAGGCAGTTTTGGTGAAGCAAGCAGAATACGTGTCAAGCGGGGCGCCCGGAACATTCGGGGCGACCGGGTTTAAACCTGTATTTGCTGTTTCGAGTCCGAAACACAGATAAGCCTTCATGAGGGCACCCGGGAGGTCCGGGACACCCTGGTCAAAGGTTTTATCAGCTGCGGCAAGGTCGACGCGGGGATAAGGTTTGACCGAGTTTATCGGGGCGCCCCCGACGTCCAGGGCGCCCCTAGGAGTGCTATAAAAGGGGCTTCGACCCCTCTTCTTCAGACACAACTGCTACAAGTCATTCTGATCATTCTGACCGTCGACAACGCGCTAAAGACGAGGCTCTACAACCGGGAGGCTCCAGGAGGAAGTGCGCGGCACTTCGGAGGTCCAGATCGGCCGAGCTTCAACTTTGTTTTGTTCTGTTTGCATTTAATATTCTGCACTTAATTGCTATACTTTTGATAGTACTGTTATACTGTAAGACGGATTTTCTCCGACTCTGGAAATTCCGGAAAGGAGACCAATAGTGGACTCACGCCGAGTACATAGGCCTTGGACATGCTGACCCTGGGGGGTTGGGAACCAAGTAAATAAATCCCGCTGTGTCCTTGTCTTACTTTTATTTTTATTTACTGTTTCGCTGCACTAACGCTCTGAGTAGATTGAAAGTCTTATGAAGTTTTCACGACAAGATTTTCACAATCGATATTCACCCCCCTCTATCGACGGCACCGGTCCTACAATTGGTATCAGAGCTGAGCCGCTCTTCACCGGACTAATCGCCGACGGAGCAACGACGCCAGGAGTTGAGGGGGAGCCCAGGGGTGAATCAGGTATATTTTATTTAAATATCTGTGTTTAAATTTCGTATTACGTGCTTCACATGCAGGGAGAGAGGGCACTATAAAAATCAGTGCCCTACTCGTAAAATTCGGTCTACATCACCGGCGGCAAAGGAGACACCAGCGCCAGGAGTCCGGAAAAACAAGGATCACGTACAATGCTTCAAGTGCGGAAAATACGAACACTACAAGAACAAATGTCCGACAAAGGTACGTAAGATTTATGTTCCAAAAGTTTTACAAATTCCTGCACTGTCTTTAGATAATTTAGTTAATTTTTCTGATAAATTAGATTTACTGCATAGTAAAATTAATATCTTGCATGACAAATTAGAAAATGCAGATATGACTAAAATATCTGAAATTAATTATTTAATTCAGAACATTAATTCAGTAATTTCTAAAATAAATTATCATAACTTTAATTCTGATAATGTTAATACTAATAATGTTAATTCTGATAATTCTAATTCAGATAAAATTAATCCTAAGGATAAATCTAAATTCAAAAATCCTAAGGATAAATCTGAACATAAATTTGAAAATCCTAAGGATAATCCAGAAATTAATTCTGAAAATATTATTTCTGAGGATAAAAATGATTTTGTTAATATTCCTGAGGATAATAAAGATAATTCTGAGGATCATAAGGATAATTCTGAGGATAGTGGAGATGATATCTCTTTTGATAATAATTTAATCATTCCATTAGATAATCCTGAAAAATTAACTAGTGGTCCATTTTACTCCACCTACTTTGAGGATATTGAAAGATCTAATCTTGAGGAGGAGATAGAATTGTCTAAGATAAAGGCCATGGTTAATAAAAATTACAAAGGTTCAAATAAATCAGAATTACTACAGAAACTTGAAAAGAAAAATAAGGATGAGTCAGAAATTTTCGAAATAATGAAAATGCTGAACCTAAATCCACAACTATTAATTAATTAAACCTTAATTATTCAAATTCAAATTAATTAAATCTTAATTATTCAAATTCAAATTAATTAAATCTTAATTATTCAAATTCAAATTAATTAAATCTTAATTATTCAAATTCAAATTAATTAAATCTTAAATTATTTAAATTCAAATTAAATCTAAATTAAATTCAAATTAAATCTAAATTAAATTTGAATTAAATCTAAATTAAATTCAAATTAAATCTTAATTAAATTCAAATTAAATCTAAATTAAATTAAAATTAAATCTAAATTAAATTCAAATTAAATCTTAATTAAATTCAAATTAAATCTAAATTAAATTTAAATTAAAACTTAATTAAATTCAAATTAAATCTTAATTAAATTCAAATTAAATCTAAATTAAATTCAAATTAATTAAATCTTAATTAAATTCAAATTACATCTTAATTAAATTCAAATTAAATGTTAATTAAATTCAAATTAAATCAATTAAATTCAATTAAATCTTAATTAAATCAATTAAATTCAAATAAAGTTAATTAATTCAATTTACTTCAAATAAATTCATCTTTAATTGATTCAAATTAATTCATTTTCAAGTTAATTCAAACTTCAATTAATTCTTAATTAACTTGAATCCAAATTAACTTAAACTCGAACTAAACTAAAACCTTACCCAAACCGCAACAATTAATTTAATAAAATTAAATATGTCAAAGTGGGTTGGCATATTTGCGGGTTCACACGACATGTATCAAATCGAAAATTTGATACATTTTTAGAAACTTAAATAAAATGATTTGAATTGTCTGACTCATGCATAATTGCCATGTCATGCATTTGCTACTTCTTTTAAATATATGACATGTCATTCATATTTAAATTTTATTCATATATTAGAACGGCTATAGGAAAAAGAATAATTGAAACTTGATCAACCTAGTATTGGGTGGCGGTGAGATGATAGTACGTTAGGGAAGCCTCTTCTAATAAGGTCAAGTATACACTACTTGGTCTCTTTAGACTGGTGAAACTAGCCGGAGCTACCGATCCAAGACCCGAACTAGTTAGACCAGAATTTTTCAAAAAGTAATTTTGAAAATGAAATTTCATTAAAAGGCTTTGTCAAGGAAAGGGTTGATGATCCAATAAGGCTATGGCCAAAGAAGGCCTAGTGCCTCGCCAAGACCTGGAAGCCAATTTTTGAAACTCAAATTTAAGTTACTTCTTGTCAAATTCAAATCTAACACAAGCTTCAATTAAATCTTAGAGTTAATAATAAATTAAGAAAAATAATTCAAGCATCTCACAATACACCTATAAGGCAACCATGCTTGCTGTATTGAGACATCTAAAATGGGTGAGATGTTAAGGACTAATAAATTGAAAAATATTTTTCAAAATTGTTTTTCAAAATTGTTAGAATATTTTTCTAAAAATATATTTTCAAAATATTGCTTCAACATAATAATATTTTTATGGAATTCATGCTTGTCTGATTGATTATACATATTATACATTTTTCAAAAGTATATCTTTTCAAAAATTGTTTGACTCACTCAATTAGACACAAGCCTCTTAGGACAACACTAAAGTTCCTAAAGACACTTAGATAGAGTCAAACGATGTTGGGTACAGGGGGAGTGGTTTATTCTTTTTCAAAAATTATCCTTGAAAAACTACTGTCTTTTAAAACGGTTTTCGAAAACTGGGCTTTAAACACTATTACATATGTTTTTTCGAAAACTATGTCGGATAAATTACCTTAATTTCAAAATATGTTTCGAAATTTCAAAATACATTCAAAGAGTGTGCTTTGTCTTGTTTGATTTTGATAAACCCTAATGACACAGAGGAAGGTCCACTTCATAATCTACAAGGACTCCTAGGATGTGTCAGATTTAGGGGGAGTCTGAATCAATCTTCTGAAAAAGTTTTTTTGTAATTAATTGTTTTTGAAATTATTAGATAATTCCTTTGATTTGAATCAAACCTTAAGACTCAGAGGAAGAGTACTTGTGGTCAACAAGCTTTCCAGGACTGGGTCAAGTTTAGGGGGAGGTCAAATTAAAAGAATTATTGAATATTTCAAATGTTTTCATGCGCAGTATTTTCAAATCCTGTTGAAAACATAAGTATTTTTTCAAAACACTATCAATTTTTTTTAAAAAAAACTATTATTTTCAAAAATTCATCTGGTTTTTGATCAATTTGAAATAATGTTTATATTGAGTTTGGAAAATCTTCCAGGACACTTAGGAAAATGTCCCTGTAGTCAACAAGGTTTCCTATGATTGTGTCAGACTGGAAGATAAACCAAATCAAATATTATGACTTCAAAATTTTATACATTTTTCAAAATGTACTTACATCCTATTATTCTACTTTTTAAAGTTATGTGACTTATGAAATTATTTTTATATTTACTTGAGTTTGAAAAATTTCCAGGACACTTAGGAAAATGTCCTTGTAGTTAATAAGGTTTCCTAGGATTGTGTCAGACTGGAAAAGAAACTTAGTCAAGTAAAATATTATGTTTTCAAAATGCATAATACTTTTCAAAAATTACTTATATTTTTCAAAGTCTCATCTTTTTCAAAAATAGTTAGTACTTGCAAAATATGTATAATATTTTTGTTGAAAAACTTATAGTCTTCGAAATATCTTTCAAAAATGCATCATATCTTTCAAAATACTTGCACCTTTCAAAACTCACAATATTCTTTCAAAAATACAGTATTTTCTCAAAAAAATGCAATATTGTTTAAGTTTTCTAAAATCAAAATACGTAAATACTTAGTTTTATGCTATGTCTTCAAAAATTTATACTAAGTATTTTCAAAAGAACCAAATATTCTCATTGTTGGCGCAAGTATTTCTGGTGATTTTTTTGATGTATGACAAAGGGGGAGAGGTGTACTTAAGTTAGAAAATTTTTCGGGTTCTCTCTTACCAAAGGACCATTTAATCAAAATATTTTTCAAAATGGGAGAGAATGAAAGTTTGAATTTTTTTTTCTTATTTTTCCCAGAGGATCAAAAATATATTTTCAAAACTAAGGTCATTTTTTAGTTTGATCCCAAGGATAATAAGTTAGCCCCTTAAACCAATCTAACTAAGTTATTGTCAAACATCAAAAAGGGGGAGATTGTTGGTGCAAGTTGCATCAATGATGTTCTCCTTTAAGTGTTTTAATGTTTGACAATACACTTAAGTTAGTGATACAATGAACAGACAAAGGGGAGCAAAGGAGAAGTAACCTAAGTTGAAGAAAAGTCCTAGTTAACCTAGGCACTAAGACTTGGTGAGTGAAGCTGGGCACTAAGACCTGCTCGGAAGGTGGGCACTAAGTCCTGATCGAGGATTGGGCACTAAGCCCTGGCAAGGGATGGGCACCGAAGACCTGCTCGGAAGGTGGGCACTAAGTCCTGGTCGAGGACTAGGCAAGAAGACCTGGCCGAGGGTTGGGCACCGAAGACCTGGTTCGGGGAATTGGGCACGAAGACCTAGTCGAGGGTTGGGCACCTAAGTCCTGGACCTAGGGTTTGGGCATGGAGTCTTGGTCCGAGGGACTGAGCAACTTAGCTGAGCGATGACTAAGGACAGACGTAGAGACGGGTCAGGGTTTGGGCGTCTCGAGGTCCGAAGGTATCGGAAGCTAAGCAAAAGTCCACCCGAAGGACTGGGTGGTAACCGTCTCCTGAAAGGAGTAGGTGAAAGGCGCCTTCTCGGAGGTGGGAACTTGCGTCAGTTCGACCTAGGGTTTCGTGGAAATCCGAAGTCCGAACCAAGTCCTTAAGGCTAATATTATGTGTATATGTGCTTTGTTTTTGTGTGTCTTGCAGGTACCAAGATTGGAAGACAAAGCAAGGAAAAAAACAAGGGCTAGAGGCCTTAAAGGGGGGCGCCCCCATCAGGGGGGGGGCGCCCCCATGCATCCAGGGCGCCCCCATCAGTGGGGGCGCCCAAGCTAAAGACTAAAAAGGCAGTTTTGGTGAAGCAAGCAGAATACGTGTCAAGCGAGGCGCCCGGAACGTCCGGGGCGCCCGGGTTCAAACCTGTATTTGCTGTTTCGAGTCCGAAACACAGATAAGCCTTCATGAGGGCGCCCGGGAGGTCCGGGGCACCCTGGTCAAAGGTTTTATCAGGTGCGGCGAGGTCGACGCAGGGATAAGGTTTGACCGAGTTTATCGGGGCGCCCCCGACGTCCAGGCGCCCCAGGAGTGCTATAAAAGGGGCTTCGACCCCTCTGCTTCAGACACAACTGCTACAAGCCATTCTGATCATTCTGACCGACGACAACGCGCTAAAGATGAGGCTCTATGACAGGGAGGCTCCAGGAGGAAGTGCGCGGCACTACGGAGGTCCAGATCGGCCGAGCTTCAACTTTGTTTTGTTCGGTTTGCATTTAATATTCTGTACTTAATTTGCTATACTTTTGATTGTACTGTTACATTGTAAGACGGGTTTTCTCCGCCTCCGGAAATTCCGGAAAGGAGACCAATAGTGGACTCACGCCGAGTACATAGGCCTTGGACGTACTGACCCTGGGGGGTTGGGAACCAAGTAAATAAATCCCGCTGTGTCCCTGTCTTACTTTTATTTTTATTTACTGTTCCGCTGCACTAACGCTCTGAGTAGATTGAAAGTCTTACGAAGTTTTCACGACAAGATTTTCACGATCGATATTCACCCCCCCTCTATCGACGACACCGGTCCTACAATTGGCACGTGGAAACCTCGGTGGGCCTCCTCGACCCCTGGCAACCGAGAGAAGGTCTCACTCCATCTTCGCTTCCGATCAGGCGGGATGCTCCTCCTTCTATCGCCAAATTTGATCCTGTCGCGAAGCGAGGTGGCGATCCCCAGGGCCGGATGTTGAGGACCGGGTCGGGTAAGGGCCAGGGAGTGTGGGCAGCCACGCGTTCGACTGGGAGTGCTGAGGCGCAGGATACGCCCTAAGTCGGGAACTTACCGGGAGATGCCTGTCTGACCCTGTTGGGTATTCGATCCATGTGATGCGACGGGAGCGTGGACTGCCATGCGTCCGACTGGAGTGCACGACCTAGGTCTAGGTTGGGAAACGGGTCGAGGTGATCGAACCGGGGGAGGCTAGGGGTCGACCCGACCGACCCTGCCTGTTGAACGGTGCCCCGGGAGGCTTCCGAGCTCGAGGACCCCCCGGGTGATGTCTCTGCTGGGCTCTTGGAGCGCCAGGCTAGTTGGCTGAGTGGATCACGCTTATCCGTAAGTAAGGCCGGGATCGTAAGTTATTGTATCGTAGGAGATAATTATCATATGTTTTTTGGTAGAGCAATATCATATTAGAAAAGAAAATCTAATTTTCACCGTGATTTTAATATTCTTATCCACAATGATAAACTTATCCCGCATGTATCAATATTCGAAGATTAAATTAATAATGACAATATCAAAATGATATATTTATTATTTGAAAGAGTACTTCGATAATTAAAATGATGTCTAAAAATAATCGGGATAAGATGCACATCACCGAACCGACCACTACAAGTTCGAACTAACAACTTAGAACCAACAACTCATCAACAAAAAAATTATTCTATTTAATTTTAAATCGATAAAACAATAATTAAATTTCTCTAGTAGTCTTGGTTTGGTGGAATATATAAAATGTTAATTGCTAAATAAAATCTTAATGAGTGTTCGAGTTGAATATTATGAATAATCAAGTTATCAATGAATAAATGGGTTGACATATGCGCTCTCTGAAAATCATTGGTGAGTAGGATAAGAGGAACTGAAAAGCACTTCATATTAGGATCAGAGAATTAGAATAGGGATCCTGACAGACTCGCTCATATTAGAGTTTACTTGAGGTATGATGCAAGAGTAGGAAAAAGAAGTATAGAAGGAGAGAGTTTGATGAAGCCGAATAGAGTGTGTGTGAGAGAGTCCAAAATCTAATCTCTTTTGCACTTATATTCTCTATGGTTTATATAACTGTCATAAGAGAGACGAATATAGAAATTAGAGATGGACTGGGCTAAACTTTAGGTGTAATTTTACTATTCGGTTAGTTTTATTTATCTCCGGCCGGACCGTAAGGTAAAGCTCCAGATGCAACCATGCAATGTCTCACATTTGGACCCTAAGGTAAAGCTCCAGATGCAACCATGGAGCCTTCCTCTCTGGGGATAGTGTTTTCAAGCACCGACCCAACTAAACCTATCGACTAGTTATTGTATTTACACGGTTAAATACATCGTACATTACTATTTCGACACGACCAATCGAAACAACCCTATGATTTCTTGAGCTTTAGCGTCCAAGAGTGCCATAGATTTTTGGGTGAAACTAGCAGAGGCAAATGATCGAGTTGTGGTTCGACTACTTGAAACACCTCTATGGATCTGAGATTGTCTCCATGAGATTGACTGATAGTTAGTGCGTGAGTATTGCCACCTTGAGGTATGAGAATTAAAATATGACAAAGTCAGTGTGTCCGCCCTCCCCACTCACTAGTAACAACATCTAGGATAGTAATCCACATAATTTATCTTCTCCATGTTAACCCTGAGATAGATTGATGAGGATGCTAAAGCGAGCGAATTGCCTTATGCCACTTATATGGATCGAGATTGAATCTTATGTCAGTTGCTCACAATCGATTGATAGAGATTGAAAGAGTTAATTTCATAAGACTATATGTGAATCACTTTGCCCTTCTTTTCTATTTACTTCACTAGTTTAATAGTTTTATTCAACTATAAAAGCTTATTTTTGTAAATTTCATTCAACTTGAGAAAAATAATATAAGATGGTCTTGTCGAGAAGCGGAGATGGCGACAGACAGATGACACGACACTGGTGCTGACCAAGGAGGATTGTTAGGTAGTCGACCAGACTACGGAGGACTCACGAAGAACTCTGGCGAACTGCATAGGGAAAGAACCATAAGAGGCTAGCCAAACGGGTCCCATCGCAGACACTCCGATGATCAAGTTAGATCGCTAGTGGAGAGGAAGAGAAACAAGAGCTTGAGTTAAAGAAGAGAGCTTACCCGCGCATGGAGGAGGAGGACCCCTTTTATAGATGCTATTGACAACCACAACTCTGCCAAGATATCTTATTGCATTGATGTTAGGATATTTCCAAGATCATCCTAGGTGTTTGTCAGTGTCAGGTCGAGGTTATGGCGGGGATGACGGTCACAGACACTTATCAATTATATTATCCCCATCAGTCTATGTGAGCCACCATTAGGGCTTGTTAGAGAAATTATCTTGTACGACCACCATCTCCTGTATCTCGTCGAGTCACATCCTACCAAACCGTATCCTGCGTAGGGTTCGTAGAAGAATACAAAGTTAGGATTTTGATCGAACCGAGGATCCGGTCGGTTGCTCGGCTGACCAGGATTGCTCTTACACGACTTGGAGGTCTGACCTAGCTTTTTTCGACGATCCTATGAGAGGAAAGGCTTGGTAATCTGACTTAGGGTCCAGCCGGTCGGCCGGTCTAGTCGGAGCAGCCGACCGGCTAACTTGCTCGGAGATGGCCCTTCCATCTCCGTCATAGGTGTTGGGACCGGGTGCATGTTGACATGGATGCGGGTTCATAATTTTAAAATTTATTACGTGCAGCGGAAGATTTAGCATAAATAATTTCCCAAATTATTTAACCACACATCTAAGCATGCAACCTTATATTGTGTAGACATGATCATATATTAAAATTTTGCAGAAAGTAAACTAATTTACTTAATACCTCGCGTAACTCGAAGGAAGGGACGAGATCCAACCGTAAGCGTTCCTTGGAAGCTCCGCCTCTATTCGCGTCCATGCCGAGTTTTCTTCGGGATGACTTCGCAAAGCCACGAGTTTCGTGCCGACAAGAACTACTCGATTCTCCAAAGGCACGACAAGAATACCAAGAGAGAGATGGGAAGACTAACCACCAAACGAAGAACGGAATCAAGATTCCGGGGAGGAAGGAGTTGCGCCCGCTTCTTCTTCTTCTCACGACAGCTGCTTGGTGGATGAAGCTCACGACAACAAAGGGGTCCTCTAGGGCCGGCGGCACTAGAGGAGGGAGAGGGAGAGAAGGAGAGAGAGAGAGGGCTTATTCCTAGATCTCTTAGATTGATTTCCAAGCCTTGCCTTGGTTCCTTTATATAGTAGCCTCTCAATCGCCAAGTCTCCTTTTTATGGAATAAATTTTTATAAGAAATTTATCATATAAATTCTTTTATGATTTATTCCATCATGCCAAGTTTTTATCATAATTTAATTTATGATAAAAGCAACCATGTCTCCCCCTTTTTTTTCTTATGGAAAGAAATTTCTTTATATAAATTTCTTTATATAAATTTCTTTATCATGGTAAATCAATCCATTATTGATCTTATAAAATAAAATAAACCAATCCATGGTTCATTTTAATTTCCATGAAAAATAAATTTCTTTATATAAATTTCTTTATCATGGCAAATCAATCCATTATTGATTTTATAAAATAAAATAAACCAATCCATGGTTCATTTTAATTTCCATGAAAAATAAACCAAACCTTGGTTTATTATAAAATTTATATCATCCATAATTTTATAAAACAAACCACACTTGGTTTATTTTATAAATTGAACCAAACAATTTGGTTCTCCCCTTTTGATGTGGCCGGCCAAACAAAGAGTGTGGGGACCCTCTTTAGCTGGCCAAACCCAAGCCAAGACCATATGAATTAAACTCATTTAATTCGTTCAATAAGTCTTCAAAAGACTTAACCCTTTTATGCTTCTGATGCGTCTCTGAAAAATTCAGATTCGACATATCTCTCTTGATCGGAAAATCTAATTTTCAACTCGTTTTAAATCCCTCGGATTACTCGTAGTGCGTGTGACTAAATAGGCTTTCGATTTATGTTGGCCGTCTATAATCAACCAATTATAGAACGATCATGAGTGGCACCTAGTAGTACATTATGACTCCCAATTAATCGAAAGATCAACGGTTGACCTCAGAAATAATTCTGAAACCCTTCAGCAGCTATAATGAGTCGTGCCCCATTCCCTTCACCATCTTATACCCACTTGGTTCAGGACACGGTCTATGTGTGTCAGTCCCCACTAGGCTGACTACGTCACACCTAGCCCAAGCAATGTTTTTCTCATCCTACGGATTCTAGTTACTCTCATGTATCTGAGAGATTCATACTCTGAACATGTGATGCTCTGGCCAGAGGCTTCGAGTAACAATCCGACGATAGGCCTTGGGTATACATCTCCTCGCAAGGAGTGGTGAATCCTTTGTAGGCTGTTCAAACATCTTCGGGCACTTCGGCTTATACCCAACCATCCTGGGTCCACACCTCCTTAAAGATGCTTGCTTAAGATGTCAAAGTATAAGTCTCCATGACCAAGATGACTTGAACACCGCAAGTCAAAGGAACATCGTACTTAAGCTGCAGTAAGAACTTCATTGACATATCTATATGTAGATTACGATATGAAGTTTTACAGCCAGTCACTCCAATGAACTAGTTCCCTTAACTAGCATTCATGTTTATCTCCGGACATCCCAATGTCTCCAGCCAGTGAGAATCAGCAGATTAGAGAATAAGCCATGCTAGTCTCAACAGAATTGATAGTGTCCGTATTTATCAATTCACCGACTAGGGACAATTTCAATACTTCACAATTGCACATGTAGAGATAATCACTAGTTGTGAATTTATCACAAATTCTCTCATACTGTGAATTGTATTGCGGACATTCAGTAAATGAGTTTATGATCTCAATCAAATACACAAACATGTATACTCAAATAGTGAATATTCATTTATTAAAATAAATGATTACAATCATAAGGCGATTGCCTTAGGACACTTCTCTCACAATACTAACAATAGGCAGGGGAGCATTCCTAAGGAGTGCATCCTGTCGACCGGACTGCATGTCTTGGCGGGCCATTGGATATCGACCGATCGGATAGGCGTAATGCGCGGATTCCATTTGGTCGTCGACTGACCGCCCGACTCCATATCAGCTGCCCTCGACAATGGCCCTCCCTATTGGGGCCCTAACACTTGATTGGATTATAAGCCTTCACCTCGAGTCTAGTCAAAGGAGGCGCCTATTAGGACCTTTGTGTCTAGCTTGATGGGGGGGGGCAATACTAATTCCCTTGATTTACTTGGTTTCCACTTCCTTGAGGTGACTAATCCAAGGATCCACACCTACACAATCAATCTCCACTATGCTTTTCTCCTTTTTAACTCAAGCTTGAAGGTGGAGAAACATCCTTACAAGATGATCTCTTCCTCTTATAAGATTAGAATGATTTTGGAGGAAGAAATTGAGAACTTTAAAGTTTGGAGACTTCAGAACGTGCAAGAAAAAAAGAGAAGATCAAGTTGTGTCTTCTTCAAGCTCTGAAACATGCTTTTGTATTACCCTTGATATCAGTTGACTAGTATCATCATCAGTCGACTGATAAGCTTCAACGGTCATTGTAGATTGTGTTTGATTTTCTATCGTCAGCCTGCAACGGTAACATATTAGTCGACTATGACCTGACCCAGTCGACTGATCTTTCTGTTCAGTCCGGTGTTGGGTAGCAGTCGACTGAACTCTCTTTTAGGTGTACCAGTTGATTGATCCTCTCGTAAGTCGACTGATACATCTTGAATATGACATTCTGTTTTTCCTTAGCGTAGACTTATGCCTTCAAGCACCTTCCATCAGCCTTGCGCCCTTAGGATGATTCCGAGCCCTCGACTCCTCATCCTTGTGCTTGCCTTGAAGTGTTTCCGTCTGCTTTGACATGCTAAGTCTTCTTTTGCCAAGAGGCTGCACCTCTTGGACTTTATCCGTTAAGACAATCTTCTTGGACTTTCCTGTTAAGCAATCTATGGTCCGTGAGACCATGTGTTTTGATGTTTGGGCAAAGAGTTTAAGTTAGGTTTACCCTTATATTTGATATGTGTATTTGAGTGTGCAAGTTCTGCAGGATACACATAGACTTAGCTTGACAGCTTCGGGTCCGGTGAAGGATGGTGCATCCGAGGGACCGTGGACAAGGCAGGAACGATGAGCCGAGGGAAGCGCACTTCGAGGCATATGCGAAGGATGACGTGTGGAGATGAGCCATGGGCTTGTATGCATTCGAGGGATGAGAGCCAAAGTTGAAGAAGACTTGAAGGCAATAGGTCGATGCTCCAAGAAGAGTCAAATGAGTCGTGAGGGTTGATAACTACTATTTTATTGATTATTTGAGCTGCTTAAATCCATGTTTGATCTATGTTTTTATTGCTAAAATTGTGAAATTGCCCTAGGTTTTAGAACTTATTCATATTTTGGACTTAATTGCAAAATTACATATATTTGGGTTAATTGGCCACTAAATTCTTGATTTATTTTTGTAGGCATCAAGGTTCAAAGACCTAGGGCATATTGGGTCAAACTCGAGTCGGAAGTGACCCAGATCAGATTATCAAGATTACGATTAAATCTGGGCCGTTCGATTCAAAAGCGGCTAGATCGGAGCCATCCGGGATGATCTGAAGCAATCCGAGCTAGGGCTAGAGTTGATCAAGCACCCTGATCAAGATCTGAAGGTTTCATCACAATCAGAGCTAAATCAACCGTTGGATCAAGCTTGGAGGGCTCTAGATCATCCATTCAAAGATTAGCTAGATCTGGACCATCCGTTACAAATCTGGAGGATCCGAGCTACCACGAGGCAGATCCTGACCCCAGATCTTCATCATCAAAGTTTGGCTCAAATCAGACCAAGATCAGCCGTTGGATTGAAGCAAATCAATCACAGCCGTCCATTGGTTAATACTTAAGGAAAATTTCACCGCAGCTTACCCTTGTCGCGTCTTCAGCGTAGCTCCACTGTTCTTCGCCGTTCTTCCTCGTTTCTTCATCGTTTTTGAAAATTTTTGTTTCCATGAAGGCGTGACCACCTCATCTTCATTCTCAGATCGAGAATCAAGTCTTTGGCGATTGGTGACTGAAGAATTCTGCTCATTTGCGCTGGAACAGAGGATTTCTTGGGGGTTCCGGCAGTTCTCAGTCCGATCATCTTCTTCTCGACCACAATCCATTTCAAAGCTTCTGAACCACTTGTAGGGGTTCTCAGGTGAGCTCAGAAGTTTCCCACATCATCATCGCAGCTCCTCCAATCGAGATGGAGTGAATCGGATGGAAAATTCCATCAAGCGCAGATTCTGTTCAGAAACAACTTCAGAATCGATTGTCCATCGATTTGCTGAGCCTAGGGGTTCGAAGCCGGTTCTTGATTGACAACCAAGAATTTCTTGAGCTCGAGAGGGGTTGAGGTGTAGCTTAGATGCTTAGTTTTCATGTTTGGTAGCTTAAATTTCAATTCTGTTACTGTTATGTTCTGAAATTCTGCTGTAGTTACTGAATTTTTTGATTTTTGAGTTGTTAACTGTAATTTAGCTTCAATTCTGCAAGTAGAGTAATTTAGGAACCTGTTTAGCAATCGACAAGATCAAATTTCAGTTCATTTTAGTTCAATTTGCTAGCGTGCCAAGTTGTGTTGTTAGCGTGCCAAGTTGAATCTGTTTTGTTTTCTTCCATTTGGTTTCTAAATTTGTCTCAGATTCCTGAGTTGCTTAGTAGTTAAATCCTGCTCTAGTAGTGGATATATAGTGTGTTTGGTTTAAAATAGCATTTGCTTTAAGTTTTGAGCATAAATTCCATTGTTGCGTGCCATCTAAAGTCTGAAAAACCAAATCTGTTTACTGTTTACTTATTTCTGAAAATTTTGTTTCTATAATTCTGATTTCATTTCAAATTCTTCACCTGAGTGTTGCTTAGTTCTTTCCTTAATACCTTTGTTTCCTAATTGAATCAACAACTTGAAAAGTGGAGCCGAAACATGCTGATTTTGTAGAGTTGGAGTTAGTTGGTACAAGGAGACTTTCTTTTGCGTGTCAACTGAATTGCAATTTCTGCAATCTGAATTCAACTTAGTTTTGTGGCGTGTGGTTGTGTCTAAATTCGACAAACTTGCACTTAATCATATCAGAATCTTGTTTGCAGTGGTGGAGGTTCCAAAAATTGGTGATTTGGAAGCAATTTTTATCAATGATGCATTTCAACTCGAGAAAAAATTTTCATGTGCCAAAGATGAGTTTGAGTGATGTTCGGTGTCAAAAATGATGCAAGAAATGGTTGAAGATGGAGCCAATTGAGGCATATAGATTCCTTGATTATAATTTGAAGATCCAAGAAATTATTTGTGCCAAGCTGAATTCGGTGGATGAAGAAGAAGGGTGTGCCAAAGTCTAAGTGGCACGCAACCTTCAAAGTGATGCAAATTCTGTGCCAAGGCTTTAAAATGGAATGAAATACCACTTGACAATGTCTAGATGTCAACTGATATGAAGTAATTATAATGTTTCAGCTGTACAATCTGACAACAAGCTGGAAATTCAATCTATTGACCTAGAAATGGAATGATTTACAGCTGTATTATTGTGAACCAAATGCAGAAATTCATTGCCAAGTGAATTCAGTTGAAGATATCTGAAAAAGGCTGAAAGAAGCTGAGTTAAAAGCTGAGAAAAATTTGAATTGAAGCAAGGGAGAATTGTAACCTGCTGAGCATGACTTGGAGCTGTGCTGAAGCTGAAACTGAACTGCCATTCTGAAAAAATGGGAAATTCTGAGCTGAAGATCAAAGATAGTTGCAAGTTCAGGAATTCTGTGCTGTGCCAAGTTCAAATGTGCAAAAATTAGTCAAATTGGAAATGAAGACAATCTGGATTAGCTGCTGGAAGTGATTTCGAGTGGAAGCTGATACTAAGTCTGCTCAGATAAAAATCTGTGCTATGAAAATCAGTGACAATTCTGCTAAGCTGAAACTAATACTTTTGTCATTTGCTGAGGTTGATTTGGAACTACTGAAATGGTGAAAACTGAATGCAAGAATGGTGCTGATCAAATGCAGTGAAGACAGTTTCATGTAGCTTCTAATCTGATGAAGTTTAAGGTCTGAATTGAGCTGGAAAATGCTGAAACTGCCAAAACTGAACTGAATTGGAATTGTAGCTGCCCAATACCACTTTTGAGAGCCTCTGAAATGAGGAAACTGAAAAGGGAGTAGCTGAACTGAAGCTGTAAAGGAGCTAGAATCTGAAGCAGTCTGAAATCAAGGAAAGAACAAACCAAATGAGTGCCAAAATCTGAAAATGGCACGCAAATTGCATTGGATTTGTTGCTGCCAAGTGATGGAATCTGATCTCCAGCTGAAGACCATCT
This sequence comes from Boesenbergia rotunda, assembly GCA_024364735.1. Classification (NCBI taxonomy): domain Eukaryota; kingdom Viridiplantae; phylum Streptophyta; class Magnoliopsida; order Zingiberales; family Zingiberaceae; genus Boesenbergia; species Boesenbergia rotunda. The sequence continues at coordinate 28,182 of JAGFNQ010006793.1, read as the reverse complement.
GAATTGGGGCTGATGTAGACACAAAATGGGTAATCGGCAGTCAAGAAACAAAGAAACATTTTGCAGTTTAAGACAAGAAGGAAGAATTGGGAACATAAACAGCAAGTAGTTCAGAATTCAGCTGATGCAGAGCTGAAAAGAAATTTCTGATCAGTGAGGAAAACAACAATTGTTGCTGCCGAAGTGCTCCAGCTGGGAGCTACTGAGTGATACAAGCAAAGTGTGAATGCAAGCTGAATTAAAAAGTGGAAATGAAGCTGAATTGAAGACTGAAAAGTTGCTGAAAATGCCCAAATCTGAGCTACAATGCATTATAAGCCTATAATCTGAATTTTGAGAAGCTGTTAAGCAAAATATTAAGTGCAAATTGTATCTGAAGTTGAAGGTGCACATTCAACTTCAGATCTGAAATTGAAACCGTGGATTCTAGAAGCTGCTGAGAAGAAAGAAATGGAAAAGTAGTTAAGGCAAGGGGCTGAAATGTCATGTGTTGATTTGAATTTTAAGTGGAACTATTGAGTTTTCTATTATCATTTGAAGCAAATACTACTTGTTCTGAGATCGAGCTAAACCCAATCTGAGCTGGAAATCTAATTCACTGATCAGAAGTTGAATGAAATCTGAGTGAAATCTGAATTAAGGAAGAATTGCAGCCTATTAATTCTGAAATCAAGGAATCTTGGATGCTAACTGTTGTAGAGCAAGCATTTATGTCAATTGATGTTTTAAGTTCTCTGATGCAACAATGATTCGAAATGCTCCCTGAGAAGAATTCAGAGCAGAAAAGGAAAAACAAAAAAAAAGAAGAAAAACAGTTGGAGAAAATGAGATGAGAAAAGAAGAAGCAAGTTGGCACACCTTTGAAATTTCGGCACCATGGAATCATTGAAGTTTCTCTCATCCAAATTAAAAGCTATGATCAACTACAAGTCTGACCTTACTAGAGGATAAAAGAAAAGAAAAGAAAATCAGTAAAGAGAAGAGAAAGAAACACAAATGGCACGCAAGATAGACAATTGGCACAAAGGGTCTAGTGAGGGATTTTTATTGAATTTTTGAAGTGCAAGGCAAGAGTTTACTCCAGGACACTTTTGAATTCACTAGGGGACTGATAAGAGAGCAAAGTTCATTGGAAACATTCCCAAGCACTCAAGTCTTCCACTTTACTAATTCTTCCATTTCCTTAGCTTTTAATTCACTCCTTACCATTTTCTATGTCTTTCTTTGTTTTTATAGATGTTGATCCTATCATGATAAATGGTAGAGAGTAGATAATAAGCAAGCCTATGGTAGTGCATGAAGCATGTGTGTTTGAGTGAGCTCCACTTCCATCATCAGCTTAGAATTTAAGGAGAGAGCCACCAAAAATTTTCCTTGAGAGGCTATGAGTTAGATTCATCTCAATGACTCATGATAGAGTAAAAGGCTAAGTTGTTGATTTAAGACAAGATACTAGTCCATAGTGCTTAGACTTTTGAGAATTGACAACCTTAGGTAATTTCTTTTCATTTGCTTCTAATTATGCTTAAGTAAATCTAAGAGATACATATTTACTGTTTTCGCGAGACGCTCAAGCTTAAGTGTGGGGGAATTGATAACTACTATTTTATTGATTATTTGAGCTGCTTAAATCCATGTTTGATCTATGTTTTTATTGCTAAAATTGTGAAATTGCCCTAGGTTTTAGAACTTATTCATATTTTGGACTTAATTGCAAAATTACATATATTTGGGTTAATTGGCCACTAAATTCTTGATTTATTTTTGTAGGCATCAAGGTTCAAAGACCTAGGGCATATTGGGTCAAACTCGAGTCGGAAGTGACCCAGATCAGATTATCAAGATTACGATTAAATCTGGGCCGTTCGATTCAAAAGCGGCTAGATCGGAGCCATCCGGGATGATCTGAAGCAATCCGAGCTAGGGCTAGAGTTGATCAAGCACCCTGATCAAGATATGAAGGTTTCATCACAATCAGAGCTAAATCAACCGTTGGATCAAGCTTGGAGGGCTCTAGATCATCCATTCAAAGATTAGCTAGATCTGGACCATCCGTTGCAAATCTGGAGGATCCGAGCTACCACGAGGCAGATCCTGACCCCAGATCTTCATCATCAAAGTTTGGCTCAAATCAGACCAAGATCAGCCGTTGGATTGAAGCAAATCAATCACAGCCGTCCATTGGTTAATACTTAAGGAAAATTTCACCGCAGCTTACCCTTGTCGTGTCTTCAGCGTAGCTCCACTGTTCTTCGCCGTTCTTCCTCGTTTCTTCATCATTTTTGAAAATTTTTGTTTCCATGAAGGCGTGACCACCTCATCTTCATTCTCAGATCGAGAATCAAGTCTTTGGCGATTGGTGACTGAAGAATTCTGCTCATTTGCGCTGGAACAGAGGATTTCTTGGGGGTTCCGGCAGTTCTCAGTCCGATCATCTTCTTCTCGACCACAATCCATTTCAAAGCTTCTGAACCACTTGTAGGGGTTCTCAGGTGAGCTCAGAAGTTTCCCACATCATCATCGCAGCTCCTCCAATCGAGATGGAGTGAATCGGATGGAAAATTCCATCAAGCGCAGATTCTGTTCAGAAACAACTTCAGAATCGATTGTCCATCGATTTGCTGAGCCTAGGGGTTCGAAGCCGGTTCTTGATTGACAACCAAGAATTTCTTGAGCTCGAGAGGGGTTGAGGTGTAGCTTAGATGCTTAGTTTTCATGTTTGGTAGCTTAAATTTCAATTCTGTTACTGTTATGTTCTGAAATTCTGCTGTAGTTACTGAATTTTTCGATTTTTGAGTTGTTAGCTGTAATTTAGCTTCAATTCTGCAAGTAGAGTAATTTAGGAACCTGTTTAGCAATCGACAAGATCAAATTTCAGTTCATTTTAGTTCAATTTGCTAGCGTGCCAAGTTGTGTTGTTAGCGTGCCAAGTTGAATCTGTTTTGTTTTCTTCCATTTGGTTTCTAAATTTGTCTCAGATTCCTGAGTTGCTTAGTAGTTAAATCCTGCTCTATTAGTGGATATATAGTGTGTTTGGTTTAAAATAGCATTTGCTTTAAGTTTTGAGCATAAATTCCATTGTTGCGTGCCATCTAAAGTCTGAAAAACCAAATCTGTTTGCTGTTTACTCATTTCTGAAAATTTTGTTTCTATAATTCTGATTTCATTTCAAATTCTTCACCTGAGTGTTGCTTAGTTCTTTCCTTAATACCTTTGTTTCCTAATTGAATCAACAACTTGAAAAGTGGAGCCGAAACATGCTGATTTTGTAGAGTTGGAGTTAGTTGGTACAAGGAGACTTCCTTTTGCGTGCCAACTGAATTGCAATTTCTGCAATCTGAATTCAACTTAGTTTTGTGGCATATGTTTGTGTCTAAATTCGACAAACTTGCACTTAATCATATCCGAATCTTGTTTGCAGTGGTGGAGGTTCCAAAAATATTGTACCTAAGTTGAAGTTTGTTGTTTGTTTGATTGCTAAGTCTCCTTTGCATTGATTTGTGTTAAGCTTGATTAATTCCGGAAACTTCATCACTGTTTTTACTTTCTTGTTTAGCATTCCATTTTTGTGTTTGCAATCAAAAAACAGTTGCCATAAAAACTTTGTAAGTGCTTTATTTAGGGTACCATTAGTTGAATTCTAAGTGTCATTTCTTTGTTTGGCTCCTTTATTCACTTTCCTTTATTTTTCATTTCATTTTCATTTTCAATTAAAAACCAAATTTCATTACTTATTTGAAACCCAAAAACGACACATAACTACAAGTTTGAATCAAGCACGACAACTATCCCCGAGAAAAATACGACCTGTGGCCCCTTTGCTACATTCTTATACGTTTTGCTTGTAAAAGGGTTTCCAGCTTTCATTTACAAATTCTAAATTTGAGGCCCACATTCGTGACACATAGTTTGGGCCCGTCAAGGGTCCAAGTGCTGAGTAAACTATACTCGGGAAGGGAAACCCTAGGTTTAGGGTTTGGGTAGTCGGGCAGTCGAGCAGTCGACTGGTAGAGCTCACAGAAAGATCAGTCGACTGATTTTCTATACAGCCGATTGGTGTCGGTTGAAATTCGAACGTTGGGTTGTAATATTTGAATTCGACTGGAGCAGTCGATTGGTGTTGGCACCAGTCCACTGGTAATGACTAGTTCAACCACGTGCTATATTTAAGGGAGCTTGGTTTGATTAACTAGTTTTGACGAAATTGGCTTTGGTTAAAGGTCAACTAGTAGTTTTTGTGCTCAGGGGTCTTGTGCGAGTTGTGGTGAGGGTTTTCCACCCACAAGGAGTGACATGAGCTAGAAGGAGGTTTTTCGGGGAGTTATCCACTGACGGATCAAGATCGTCCACCTTATGGACTACCGTGGAGTAGGAGCTTTATTCGAACCATGTTAAACGGTTTATGTCTTTGTTAGTGTTTTAGTTTAAGTATATTTCCATTGTGCACACTAACGTTCTAGGAAGCAAACCGAGAGACGATAAGTGGGTGATCGACTATTCAACCCCCTCTAGACGGGTTGATCAAGCCCCAACAAGTGATATCAGAGCAAGATCACTCGTCTACGAACTAATCGTCGGGAGAGCTAAGAGCTAGAGGAATGGTGCTTGAAGAAAGAATGGGGGACGACATCACCATTCCACCTCTATATGATCGCGAGAGTTTTGACTACTAGAGGTTACGGGTAAAGACATGGTTCGATATGATTGAGATTTGATGATCGCCCTTATAGAACCATTTGAAGCCTCAAAAGACAAGCACGGGAAGAAGCTCCGACCACACTATTGGACCAAGGAGCAACAAACACAATCAAAGACAAATGAGAAGGTAATCTTCATATTAATTAGTATTTTGCCTAATGATATGATAAAAGGTATAGGTGAATATAAGAATGCTCATGTGCTATGGAGCAAGATGTTAACATTTTATGAAAATCCTACACAAGCACAAGAAGAAGAAGAGCCTAAGGAGAGGAGCTTAATGGTCCAAGAGGTGGAGAAGAACCATTCGGATGGAGAGATGAACTCAATATCCGAGGATGAGAAAGAAGAAGAAGAATCATCCACCTCCTCAAGTGAAGTGACACAAGAAGGTGAAGAAGCACAATCCACTTTCGAAAATGAAGAAGTGCAATCCATGGTTGAAGAGGAAGCTAAGAAAAATAAAGAAGAAATCTTGGAAGTCAACCTTGCCTCCACCTCCACCTCCACCAAAGTAAAATCAAAGGACCACATAATTTGCTTTGGGTGTAATCAAAAGGAACACTAAAAGGACAAGTGTCCATTGGATAAGAAAAAGGAGATAAACCCTAAATCCATTTCAATTCCTTTAAATTCCAATGTGGGTTGTAGGGAGAAAAAGGAGAAAAAGAACATTCGATGCTTCACGTGTGTTGAGCAAGGACACTACCACACGAAGGGCCCAAAGAACGGAGAGATGAAGAAATTGACACACTTAAAGAAGTGGAAGAAGAGGATGAGGAGGAGCTCACATTAAGGGGGAGCTACAATGGTAAGAAAAATTCAAATTAAAATTTTTCCATGCATGCTAAGAATAATTCTTCTTATTTATCAATGAAAAATTTTGGGTTCAAATATCATAATAGGAGTAGGGTTAACAATGCATATCATAACCCTAGGCAATCCATACATCATGATAAACCTAGAAATATTAGACCTAATGACCAAGATATTAATCTCAAGAAAGGAAGACATATGCCTAGAATGAGTAGGTCTAGGAATGTCCAAAATGGACATGTTGATTCTAGGTTTAGGAACCTAGAAAGGAAAAATCAAGCTTTGAGAGCAAAACTTGAGAAATTGGAGAAAACTCTAGTGAGATTCACTATTAAATCTAAAGGGTTAGATAAATTGTTGGAGAGTCAAAAACCCAACAATGATAGATCAAGGTTGGGATACCGATCTAAGTCCTCAAATGCCAATGAAAAGATGTATACTAGGGTAGCATATAACTATGGCAAGGAGGAGAAGTCCAAGAATAACATGAGAGTGTCATTTAAGGGTAAAAAGACCTTAACTAAGGACAAGATATTCAAGGTTAAGGGGAAGAACTTAACCAAGGACAAGGTGTCCATGGTTAAGAAAGTTAGATTTGTAGGATAAGAGTCACCGGAGATACACCGGTGTGACCTTGTGATTATAGATGAGTCACATAGGGAGGTGGCTAAGGCTAAGAGCTCAAGGGGGAGCTTTAAGAGACAATTTAGGAACCATGGCCAATGGATCTCAAGTGGTTTCTACTTGGGAGTCTAGATAAGCCATGAAATGTGTCAAAGGATTTGAAGATGAACTTGAATCTCAATCTTAGGGATTTTGCACATTGGGATTGTGGTTCATATATGAAAATATGACATTGGGGTCATATTGCTTGAAAATTAGTTTTTGATGTATAAATACCATATAAACCAATGCTAGGGATGCATTGTGGTTTGGTATAGGCGGATACATAAGAGGAGGCCAAAACTAGGACTTTAGGTCAAGATTCAATTAAACCATTTGTTGGTGCCGGAAGCACCAGATTTGAACCTTGTTTTGATAATTACAAAGGATTCAAAGTTAAGTTCGTGTTGTGATCAACGGATCTACTAAGTGTGCAGGAAAGTCCTAGTTTACCTAAGCACGAAGTCTTGACCTGCAGGGTTGAGCATGAAGTACTGGTCGAGGACTAAGCACGAAGTCCTAGCCGAGGGCTAGGCATCGAAGACCTGACCGTGGGTTGGGCATGAAGTCGTAGTTGAGGACTAGACACGAAGACTTGATCCGGAAGATCAAGCAGAAGAGTTAGCTGCCGAGGACTACGGATAGAAGTAGGGATGGTTCGAGGTATGGACGTCTCGAGATCTAGGAGCTTCGGAGGCTGAGCAAAAGTCCAACCGGAGGTGCCGGTTCGCAAAACGTAACTTCTCCAGAGTGGAGTAGGTGAGGGCGCGTTCTCCAGAATAGGGAACAGTAGGTTTCGATTCGACCTAGGATTTCATTTGAAATCCAAAGTCAGAACCAGATAGCTCTAGCTGTCAATCGTTCATGCATTTAATATATATTATTGCGTTCTTGGACTAACCTTGATTGCAGGCTGAGAGGACTCAGGTGCCTGAGAGGACTCAGACACCCATGAGCCAGGTGCCTGAGAGGACTCAGGTGCCCAAAAAGCCAGGTGCCTGAGAGGACTCAGGGGCCCCAGTGTAGGTTTTCTGAGCGTTGGCGAAGCAGAGAGCGATTGCTGTTTGGTTCTGCCACGTCAACTCCCAGACGCCCTAGTGCTCCCAGACGCCCAAGAAGGGATAGAGTTTGGCTGAGTCAGCGGATAACGATGCGGCCGAAGTGTCGACGTGGAGGGCACCCCTATAGCCTCTAGGGTGCCCGAGTAGCAGTATAAAAGGGTTTTCACCCCTTGCTTCCATACATTAATTCAAGCACTGAAAATCACTGCAACCAAGTTTAAGTGTTTAAATTCTCTACGCCAATGAAGTTCAAGATCCACGACACGCCGCTCCTACAATGAAAAGATCTTCTCTTCCATTCGCAAGTATCGTTGGTATAAAATTTCCATTTCAATTTTGTACTTAAATCTTCATATTTGTAATTCATTTTATGGATTATAGTATTGCCCAACGAAGATGGTTAAGGACCGTGAGCCTTGGAGTATGAGTTGTCACAGACTCCGAACCAAGTAAAAAACAAAGTATTAGCCTTGTTTTTTAACTTGTTACTAATCTTATTTTCGCTGCGTCTAATCTGATTTATATCTGAAAATTTTTAATTTATATTCACCCCCCTCTATCGATCACATTGATCCCACAAGTGGTATTAGAGTGGGTTGCTCAATTTCGGTGAAACCACTAGTTGAGCATTTTCGAATTTTCTCATTGTTTTTCAATCAGAAAAGGTATTCTTACTTTTTTCTAATATTTCTTTTTGGTTATTTTTTCGTTCGTGGATTGTCTCGCTTCTCGAAGTTGGTGCAACACCACTCGGGATTTACAATTTATATACTTCTATACCGCACTGCTAATCTAAGACCAAGTCTTGGAACAAGTTTATTGTTTCTGTCTCTTTTTAGGACTTTTCGTGGCCCAACAAGAAGGTTACAGCACTGCCCGACCTCCTCTCTTTTTAGGAGAGGATTTCAGCTACTGGAAGAGCCGCATGGAGGTCCACCTGAAATCTCAGGTGGAAATGTGGATCATCATCTAGGCCGACTTGGAAATCTCAAAGAACGCACAAGGCGAATTTCTGGGATACACTGAGTGGGATGCTCCTCTAAAGAAGAAGATTGAAGCAGACGCCAAGGCAACACAGACCCTTCAGTGTGGCCTAACGAAGGAAGAACTCAACCACGTCGGCCCCTTCAATAGTGCAAAGGAGCTTTGGAATAAGATGATTGAGTTGCACGAAGGGACGTTGGATACCAGAATCAGCAAGCGGGATCTGCTCCTTAACAAACTCTATAACATTAAGATGAAAGACGGTGACACCGTTGCATAACTTTACGCACGTATCCAAGAGCTGATGAATGACCTTCACACCATAGGCCATATGATAGAAAACAGGGACTTAATAAGGTATGCCTTAAACTCATTCCCCAGAGACACATTGTGGGCATCTATGGTAGATACTTACAAGGTTTCGAAGAATCTTTCAAAAATTAAATTAGACGAGCTATTTTTAGAACTTGAATTACATGAGCAGACTATCTCTACACAGGTCGAGAAAGGTATTGCTCTTATTGTAGGTAAAACTGCAGAAAAACTAAAGAAGAAAAAACCACAACTGATACCCGAGTTCGATTCCAACTCGGAATCTGACGAAGACAGCATCAACCACCCCGAGCTAGTCAGAATAGCTCAGAACTATTACAAGACGATCAAAGGATAGAGAAAGAAGAAGAAGATGGTTCAGACAAAGGATGATCCAGTTGAACCAAGCACCATTCAAAAAGGCAAGACTGACATCACCTATTATGGGTGCAAGAAGAAGGGTCACTTCAAATCGGAGTGTCCCAACTTAAAGGAGGCCAAGAAGTCACGGAGAAAGAAGGCGCTCTGAGCTACGTGGGATGAGTCATCTTCAGAGGATGAAGAAGAAGTTGTTGGATCGAGTAAACATGATAGAGCGGGGGGTGCATATCGTGAAAATGTTTCGGATTGAAAAGAGAAAGTACGCAGCGGAATTTAAACAAAACACACACAGAACTCAAGTGGTTTTACTTGGTTCAGAGTCACGTTCGGCTCCTACTCCAAGGCCCACGGTCCTTGACCATTTACTGCGGATAATTCTATAGTAGCACAAAAAGGTTACAAAAATTTTACAATATGAGTGCAGTAACTAAACAAATGTACTCTTCGTTACCGACGCCCGGTGTGGATCGTACTTCGGAGCGGAGGGTCATCGTCGGCGCTAGAATGTCGAGAACGGAGTTTGCCGGAGCAAAGCGCTTGAACGAAGATAGTAGAGGTGTTGGAAAAAGTGTTGTCGAAGCCTTAGGGGTCGAGCCCCTTTTATACTGCTCCTAGGGGCGCCCTGGACGCTGGGGGTGCCTGACACGTGCCTACGGATCCGAGAAACCTCATCCGCAGCTCGGTCAACGCTTATCCCTCCAGAATCGGCCTCGGAGCTGACGGGGGCGCCCGGGACACTGGGGGCGCCCCGGTTGACTTGGTCTGCTTGGCTTCGCGGCTGATTTCGCTTCGATCACTGGTTGGCTTGGACCCAGGGCGCCCGAGACATCCAGGGCGCCCGGGACCATCAGGGCGCCCGGGACCTTGAGGGCGCCTGTCCCAGTAAGCTTCCGAAGCGATTCTTGCTTAGCTGTTCGTTTGGCTTTGACCTTGGGCGCCCGGGACCTCCCGGGCGCCTAGCCCAGCTGCTGCCCCTCTCCTTTGGGGCGTTCTGAGCTGCAGAAACACGTTCCTTTGGTCCCTGCATCCAAGGTTAGTTCCACAACAAACAAGGCAAGAAATGTTAGATTTTTACAGCCGTAGCTGTCTTGGTTCTGACTTCGGGTCTCCCAAATGGAACCCTAGGTCGAACCGACGCCTACTGTTCCCTCGACTGGGAACGCGTCCTCACCTACTCCTCTCAGGAGAGTTTACCTTTTGCCAACCGGCTCCTCCGGTTGGACTTTTGCCCGATGCACCTGACCAGGTCTTCGTGCCCACCTTCCGAGCAGGTCTTCGGTGCCCAGCTCCTTGCCAGGACTTCGTGCCCACCTTCCGACCAGGACTTCGTGCCCACCTTCCGAGCAGGTCTTCGGTGCCCAGCTCCTTGCCAGGACTTTGTGCCCAGTCCTCGACCAGGATTTCATGCCTAGTGTACCTAGGACTTCTTTTCTGTACACATAGTAAACGTATTAGATACAAATAACATCTTAACTTCTGAACCCTTTGTCATTTATCAAAATCCAGGTTCGACTTAGGTGCTGCTTGCACCAACAGAAGTACCTCATTCAAACCTCCTCACGCTGACGACATCGGAAGAACTCAACACCGAGTTCGAAGCAGAGCCAGAAGAAAGCCACGCAACCAGAACATTATTAATGTTAGAAGACGACCAAATCACTATAAGGGGCTTTCCTGAATTTGACTTATACGACTTGATTTCTTATCTATCACGTAAGTTGGCCAAAGCCAACGTCCGGGTTGAATCCCTCCAACAGGAGGTAAAATCCCTAAAGGAGGAGGCCAACTCAAGCTCCTTGACTGAGATCGTTCAGGAAGGAACCTCAACTCAAGTTTAACAACTTGAAGAAGAGAATTCCTCCTTGAAAACTCAGGTGAAGGAACTTAGAGTTGCCCTATAACAGTTTACCTTGGGTTCCAAGAATCTTGATATGATTCTTGGAAAATATAAATCCGTTCTCAACCAATCTGAACTTGGCTACTGAACCAACTCACGATATAGATCTTATTATTCTATGTTGAACCATACTAAAACCCGAGTCCAAGCATGGGTCCCTAAGCTAAGCTTGACTAATCAAGCAGGACTAAATCACTATTGGATCCCTAAGGATAAAATTCATATCCTAGATAGTCCATATCGAGGCATTAGTCCAGGGGGAGCCAATAGAAAAATCATTTTTATAATTGGATGATTTCCTTGGATGTTTTTTTATTTATTGTTTGATGTGTGTTTATTTATTTTATCTGCAAAATTGCCATGCTTAGGAATAAAAATGGTTAGATAAGAACCTGACTTGATTGAAACTTGCATAACCTAGTATTAGGGTGGGGCGAGATGATAGTATGCTAGGGAAGTCTGTCTAAGGAGTCAGGTAAGGTAAGGTAAGGCATACCCTACTCGGTCTTTTTAGACCAGTGGAACTAGCCGAAGCTACCTTACCACATCCTCGACTAATTAGACTAGGGGTTTTCAAAGAGTAACTTGAAAATAAAATTTCTTTAAAAGGCTTTGTCTATGATAGGGTCGTTACTCCAATAACCAAGAAGGTGTTGGTGCAGGAAGCACCATATCGAACCTTGTTTTGATATTGGCAAAGGATTCAAAGTTAAGTCTATTTGTTATCTAATATGTTACTTGAGTGTGCAGATTAAAGTCCTAGCGAAGGACTGCTAGGCACCTAGCGAAGGGCTGCTAGGCACCTAGCGAAGGGCTGCCAGGAAACAAAGTCCTAGCGAAGGGCTGCTAGTCACCTGGCGAAGGGCTGCCAGGAAACAAAGTCCTAGCGAAGGGCTGCTAGGCACCTGGCGAAGGGCTGCCAGGAAACAAAGCCCTAGCGAAGGACTGCTAGGCACCAGGCGAAGGGCAGCTTGGTATCCAAGACCTGGCAAAGGACCTCCAGGCAAAAGTCCAACCAAAGGAGCGGTTGGCATCAGATACATTCTCCCGAGAGGAGTAGGTGAGGACGCGTTCCCCGTCGAGGGAACAGTAGGCGTCGGTTCGACCTACGGCTCCATTTCGGAGGTCCAAAGTCAGAACCAAGACAGCCAAGACCGTATAAACTAATATTTTATTGTTTTATTGTGTTTTGGACTAACCCTGGATGCAGGACCGAAGGAACGAGTGTCTGCAGCTCAGAGAGCCTCAAAGGAATGAGGCAACAGCTGACCAGGGCGCCCGGAGTGTCCCGGGCGCCCCCAAGGTGAACACAAAACACAAGAAAAGCAAAGCAGCTTCGACAGTACAACTCCCGGGCGCCCCCGTGCTCTCGGGCGGCCCCGCTGTCCCGGGCGCCCCCAGCGCTCCGGGCGCCCCCAACAGCAAAGCATCGAAGCTCAACCAAGCGAAGCCAAGGGATAAAGTTTTGACCCGGTCAACCCGGGCGCCCCTAGCGCTCCGGGCGCCCCGGTCAAGGTCTGATCCCGAATTTGAAGGGATAGAAGCTAACCGAGACCGAGGCGGATCGCGTGACACGTGGGGGGGGGGGGGCGCCCCCGACGTTACGGGCGCCCCCAGGCCCTATATAAAGGGCCCTCAACCCCAAGGCTCAGCATCACTTCGAATCAACGCTTCTACGCTCTTCTGCTCTCGCGCCTCGCTCCGGAAACTGCCCAACTCGAGCCGACAACGTCCCGCTGCTCCGAAAAAGTCAACCTACAATTGGACGTCGGTAAAAGAAGAGCCTTTTTAATTATTAAAGTTTACTGTGCAATATTTGTAAATCAATATTTGTAAACTGTTTTTGCGCCTCATATAGAATTGCCCAAAGTAAACGATCAACGATCGTGGGCCTTGGAGTAGGAGTCGACCTAGGCTCCGAACCAAGTAAAAAAGTACTGTGTTCGCGTATTTGCTTTTATCTTCCGCTGTGCAATTGCTCTTTCCCTAAATCCGAACGATTTTCGATATTCACCCCCCCTCTATCGGTTCTCTCGATCCAACAAGTGGTATCAGAGCGGGGAAGCTCAAATTTGGTGCAACCACCAATTTGGGAGTTTTTCGGATTTACCAAATTTTTTATTTTATTTCTTTTCTTTTTGTTAATCAACACCACTCGATCAGTCTCGCTTTTTATTTTCAAATAAGTAATATCTGTAGGTGTATTTAAAATATTCTTACGCCTTTTTCAATTTTGAATTCTTATTTTTTCACTATAAGTCAAAATTGATAAAACGAACAATTTTTAAAAATTTGTCATAAACTTTTTTTTATTTTAATATTTTCCTCGAAATTCGTGCTACCTTAATTCGAGCAAATTTTCTTTAACATTAAATTTTTAATTTTTCATCATTAATTAGAATTGTCAAAATTAATATTTTCAAAAATTTGTCAAAAATTTGTTTTTATTATTTTATTATTATTCCGCCTCGAAATTCGTGCAACATTTATTTTGAGCTGTTTTTTCCCTTCTCCCGCACTACTAATCCAAGACCAAGTCTTGGTATATTTTTGTTACTTCTTTTCTGTACGAGGTTAAACTAAATGGCCAACCAAGAATGGAACAGTGTCCGTCCACCGCTATTCTCCGGCGAGAACTTCAATTCCTGGAAAAGTCTAATGGAGTTCCATCTGAAGGCCCATATGGACATATGGATGATCATTCAAACAGTGTTCTCCCTCCCCACAGAAGATGGATCATCAATCGCCTGGGACAAATTGGACGAACCAACTCTGAGGAAGATTGAGACTGATGCCAGGGCAACAGTAATCTTACAATGCGGCCTGACCAAAGAAGAACTGAAGCGGGTCGGATCCTTCAACTGTGCCAAGGAGATGTGGGAAAAGCTAATCAATCTACACGAAGAGAGCTCCGATGTTGAGATCTTAGAAGCTCAAGAACAAGTAGCTGAGACAGACTCGACACCCAACATCGAAATCAAACCAGAGTCAAACGATGAGTTTTCTGAGACAAAATCGGTAATTAATTTTGAATCATTTTCTGAATTAAGATTAAATAATCAAGCTGATATTGCAATGGTCGAGGAAGGTATAGTTTTTATTGCAGGAAAAACTCCAAGAGAATTGCAAAAGAGGCCTTAACCAATACCTGAGTCCAACTCAGACTCAGAATTTGACGACGAAGAAGGGGATGATCGGAAGCTGGTCCAGATGACTCGCGACCACCACAAGATGCTAAAGACGACAAGTATCGAGGGGGAGATTCCCAACCGGGAATTAAAAGGTAAATTTACGATATTTGAAAATCTAACATTTACCTCAAAGAACGTAATTAATTAATTCAAATTAGTTAAGGTTCATATGTCAGAAAATTTAATTCACAACCATGCTAATTTTAATAAACCAGAGTTTTATTTCGATTATGATGTAACATAGATCATTTTTTGTTTGCTTTAATTGTGTGTTGCTTTTTTTATTTTTTTTATTTTTTTTTTGCTTAAAATTAAGATTGGTTAGTTTAAGGACTAACCTGATTAATTGAAACTTGAACAACCTAGTATTAGGACAAGGTTTGATGATAGTACGTTAGGGAAGCCTGACTAAGGAATCAAGTAGGGTAAGGAGTACCTTATTTGGTCTTTTTAGTCTGGTGGAACTAGCCGAAGCTACCTCTCCGAATCCTAAGCTAGTTAGACCAGAGTGTCTCAAACAATGATTTGAAAATGATCTTTCTTTAAAAGGCTTTGTCTAGGAAAGGGTTGTTGATCCAATAAGGCTATGGCCAAAGAAGGCATCTGTGCCTCGCCAAGACCTGGAAGCCAATTATCGAAACTCACTTTTAAATTATTATTTGTTAAACTCGAATCTAACACAAGCTTCAATTAAATCATAGTGTTAACATCAAAGATAAAATTAATGCATCTCACAAAACAGTTAAGGATATCCTGTTTTGTCACTTAGAAATGGGTGAGATGCTTAGGACCTAAAAGTTGAGTCCAACCCAACCAATTAAATTCAATTAAATCTTAATTAAATCAATTAAATTCAATTAAATCATAATTAAATCAATTAAATTAAATCTTAATTAAGTCAATTAAATTCAATTAAATCTTAATTAAGTCAATTAAATTCTATTAAATCTTAATTAAATCAATTTAATCAAATTCAAAATAATTCAATTAATTATTCTCAAATTCAACTTAATTAATTATTCTCAAAATTCAATTTAATAATTGTCAATCATTTATTTTCAAAATTAAAATATTTGTCTCACACAACCCATAAGGTTAACATGTTTGACCACGTAGAACTGGGTGAGACATCTAGGACCTAAATGCATAATTCACTATCCTTTTAAATACAAAAATTGTTTTCAAAAGTTATTCAAAATTATCTCTATTTTTCAAATTAATTCAGTTTACTGTACCCTACTTTTTCATTTTTTTAAAATTTCATGTTAAATATCACACTAGACTCATTTTAAATATAATCTAGGGCTTGTTTTGTTTTAGTCATTGATTGGTCAAACTTTGTCAAAACAGTCAACCCTAGTCAACATAGTCAAACCTGCACATTGAAACCCCTTAAGGAACTTAGATAAAAGTCAGACTGTGTCAGGATACAGGGGGAGTTTCTTTTAATACTTTTCAAAAATTTAAATTTTTTTTCAAAAACATTATGCTCTAAATCTTATTATCATCTCGATAAGGTTTTCAAAAATTGATTTAAAAACCTTCTTATACTACTATCTGTTTGAAAAATTATCATTATTTCAAAATATTTTTCGAAAACTGTGCTATCATTTCAAGTTATGTTTTCAAAAATGTATTTCCTTGAAAATTATCATACTCAGAAGGTTATTCAAAATTATTCTTTTGATTTTAATAAAACCTAAAGGCACAGAGGAAGGTCCACTTCATGATCTACAAGGACTCCTAGGATGTGCCAAATTTAGGGGGAGGCTGAATCAAAAGAAGAATTTCTAAAAAGTTTTTATTGATAATTATCTGTTTTGAAAGTATTAGATAATTCCTTTGATCTGAACTGAACCCTAAAGACTTAGAGGAAGAGTACTTGTGGTCAACAAGATTCCCAGGATTGAGTCAAGTTTAGAGGAAGGTCAAAAGAATTATTTAATAATATATTTTCATGAACTATATCTTCAAAATCCTTGCTGAAAATATAAGTCTTTCAAAATACTATTATTATTGTGGCTTATAAAATTATTTTTGAAATACCTTTGAAATAATATTTACTTGGGTTGAAAAATTTCCAGGACACTTAGGAAAATCCCTTGTAGTTAACAAGGTTTCCTAGGATTGTGTCAGACTGGAAAAGAAATCAAGTCAAGTATTCAAAATAAAATTAATTTTTTTTTCATAATCTTCAAAAGTACTTCTATTTTTCAAAGTACAATGTTTTGAAAAGTACTAATACTTGTAAAGGCAATAGTGTTCCAAGTGCATGAAGTTTCTAAAAGACTTGCCTACAAATATAAAATATTTTTTTAAGTGGAGTTTTGTTGGTGCAGTTTAAAGTTTTTTGCTATACTTTCAAGAATTATGCTAAGTATTTTTATATTTTCAAAACTCATAGACTCTGATACATAAATTTTTTTTAAAACATCATTCAAAATATATTTTGTTATTGATATATGGCCAAGGGGGAGAGTAGAAATTAAATTCTTCCTTAAACGTTTTTTTTAAAGGTTATCTTAGAAATAGTTTAAAACTTAGGAGAAGAATTTCACATTAAGGGGGAGAGAAAGGAAAGAGAGAAATTGTTTTAATCTTTATCTCTTTTTCAAAAAGTGCTTCAAAAGTTTCTAAGTATTTCTAAGTGTTTCAAATTTTTGTTAAGTGCATGTCTTCTCCTAAGTAAATTTTTTTCTTCTTAGTAAACAAAATTTGTCTGAGCAAAAACTGGTTGAAAATTTTGGCAAATGTTTCTAAGTAAAATTTTTTTGGTGAAAAACTTGTCTAGAAGTTTCATAATGATTTTGTTTTTCAAAATACACAAAATAAAATCTTCTAAATATGCAAATTCTTTTAAAACAAATTTTTTCCCAATTCTCAAAGTTGAACCTTCTTAGGGTAATTTGGCTTCAAAACTTTGCCTAAGTAAAATTCCTTTTGCAAAGCCTCGTAAGTAAACGTTTTTTAACAAAATTTAGGTTTGCAAAACTTTCCAAAATTCTACCTTGTCCACCCATATTTGTTTTTGATATATGTCAAAGGGGGAGGAAAGGTCAAAGTTAAGGGTTTTATAACACAAGTATTCAGGGTTTTAGGGGGAGTATAAAAAATAAAGGATTTTTTAATCTACACTTATACTGTTCATACTCCTTTTTTTAACTGTTATATGTTTATACTTAACTTTGAATTGTGTTGCTATAAATCAAAAAGGGGGAGATTATTGGTGCAGGAAGCACCATATCGAACCTTGTTTTGATATTGGCAAAGGATTCAAAGTTAAGTCTATTTGTTATCTAATATGTTACTTGAGTGTGCAGATTAAAGTCCTAGCGAAGGACTGCTAGGCACCTAGAGAAGGGCTGCTAGGCACCTGGCGAAGGGCTGCCAGGAAACAAAGTCCTAGCGAAGGGCTGCTAGGCACCTGGTGAAGGGCTGCCAGGAAACAAAGTCCTAGCGAAGGGCTGCTAGGCACCTGGCGAAGGGCTGCCAGGAAACAAAGCCCTAGCGAAGGACTGCTAGGCACCAGGCGAAGGGCAGCTTGGTATCCAAGACCTGGCAAAGGACCGCCAGGCAAAAGTCCAACCAAAGGAGCGGTTGGCATCAGGTACATTCTCCCGAGAGGAGTAGGTGAGGATGTGTCCCCGTCGAGGGAATAGTAGGCGTCGGTTCGACCTAGGGCTCCATTTCGGAGGTCCAAAGTCAGAACCAAGACGGCCAAGACCGTATAAACTAATATTTTATTGTTTTATTGTGTTTTGGACTAACCCTGGATGCAGGACCGAAGGAACGAGTGTCTGTAGCTCAGAGAGCCTCAAAGGAATGAGGCAACAGCTGACCAGGGCGCCCCCAAGGTGAACACAAAACACAAGAAAAGCAAAGCAGCTTCGACAGTACAACTCCCGGGCGCCCCCATACTCTCGGGCGCCCCCGCTGTCCCGGGCGCCCCCAGCGCTCCGGGCGCCCCCAGCACTCCGGGCGCCCCCAACAGCAAAGCATCGAAGCTCAACCAAGTGAAGCCAAGGGATAAAGTTTTGACCCGGTCAACCCGGGTGCCCCCAGCGCTCCGGGCGCCCCGGTCAAGGTCTGATCCCGAATTTGAAGGGATAGAAGCTGACCGAGACCGAGGCAGATCGTGTGACACGTGGGGGGGCGCCCCCGACGTTCCGGGCGCCCCCAGGCCCTATATAAAGGGACCTCGACCCCAAGGCTCAGCATCACTTCGAATTAACGCTTCTACGCTCTTCTGCTCTCGCGCCTCGCTTCGGAAACTGCCCAACTCGGGCCGACGACGTCCCGCTGCTCAGAAAAAGTCAACCTACAATCGGACGTCGGTAAAAGAAGAGCCTTTTTAATTATTAAAGTTTACTGTGCAATATTTGTAAATCAATATTTGTAAACTATTTTTGCGCCTCATATAGAATTGCCCAAAGTAAACGATCAACGATCGTGGGTCTTGGAGTAGGAGTCGACCTAGGCTCTGAACCAAGTAAAAAAGTACTGTGTTCACGTATTTGCTTTTATCTTCCACTGTGCAATTGCTCTTTCCCTAAATCCGAACGATTTCCGATATTCACCCCCCCTCTATCGGTTCTCTCGATCCAACAGAAGGCCCCTGTACCTCACCATGATCTGGAAGTCGATTATTGAAATCTATTTTTAATTTACTATTTGTTAAACTCGAATCTAACTCAAGGTTCAATCAAATCGTAGTTTTTAACTTAAATTCAAAGATAAAATTTAATGCATCTCACAAAACAGATAAGAATATCCTGTTTTGTCACTTAGAATTGGGTGAGATGTTTAAGACCTAAAAATTTAGTCCAACCCAACCAATCACACATCTAATAAATTTTACCTTATTTAAACTCAACTTAAAAAAACTTAAAAACAAAAATTTTAACTTAAGCATTTTTTTAAATTCAACTAAAACTTTTTTTTAAATTTAACTTAAATATTTTTCAAAATTTAACTTAAATAATTTTTAACTTAATTTTTTTTCTTCAAAATTTAACTTAAACATTCTTCAAAATTCAACTTAACTCAACCTAATAAAGCTAAAACCTATCTCACAGAAATACCCATAGGAATAACATGATTGATAACTTAAACTGAATGACACAAACTAGGCAGTGAAACTCAATTCATCTATCCTTATACTTCTACAGAAATGGATTCAAATCAGAGTACTTTATGTGTAGGAACATAAAGATTTAGACTAGTGGATATTGGATAGTGTTGGTGTTGGATCGAGAAAGACCGATAGAGGGGGGGTGAATATCGGAAAATGTTCGGATTAAATAAAAAGAGTAAGTGCGCGGCGGAAATAGAGACAAAGTAACACAACGCTAACAAAGTCGTTTTTACTTGGTTCAGAGCCTGGGTCGACTCCTACTCCAAGGCCCACGGTCGTTGACCGTTTACTTTGGGCAATTCTATAATGCGTAGAATGAGTACAGAAGAGAAATACAATTTGCAATAAGAAATATTACACTTCTGTATTTACCAACTCCCGGGGTAGGCTCGAGTTTCAGTGCAGCGGGAGGTCGACGGCGGTTCGGACTTGAGTCGGGAAGTTCCTGGAGCAGAGCGCGGTCGTCAGAGAGTTTGGATGCGTTGAATGAAAGTTGTGTTCTGAAGAGGATGGTTGAGGCCCTTTTTATAGTGCCTGGGGGCGCCCCCCCACGTGGCTGCAGATCCACACAAGGCGCAGTCAAGGGTTTATCCCTAAAAACTCGGGATAACCCTTTGACGGGGGCTCCCTGGACACTGGGGGCGCCCTGGTTGACTCGGCCAACTCTTATCCACAGCGCTGAAGTCTCTGCGTAAGAGTGGCTGGGGGCGCCCGGGACAGTGGGGGCGCCCTGGGTGCGCAGTGCAGACGCGACAGCAGCTTAACTCTTCAATTGGTTTGCCATGGGGGCGCCTGGGACAGCGGGGGCGCCCTAAGAATGTACTATCGAGGTTCATTTGCTTTCTTTGTGTTTTGTGTTCACCTTGGGGGCGCCCGGGACAGTGGGGGCGCCCTGGTCAGCAGTTGCCTCTTTCCTTTGAGGCATTCTGAGCTGCAGACACACGTTCCTTCGGTCCTGCTTCCAGGGTTAGTCCAAAACACAATAAAACAAATATTTAATTTAATTTATACAGCCTCAGCTGTCTTGGTTCTGACTTTGGTCTCCAAAATGGAGCCCTAGGTCGAACCGACGCCTAATGTTCCCTCAAGGGGAACGCGTCCTCACCTACTCCTCTCGGGAGAATTTACCTGGTGCCAACCGGCTCCTCCAGTTGGACTTTTGCCCGGCAGCCCTTCGCCAGGTCTTGAGTACCACGCAGCCCTTCGCTTGGTGCCTAGCAGCCCTTCGCTAGGTCTTTTCTTCTGGCAGCCCTTTGCCAGTGCCTAGCATTCCTTCGCTAGGGTTTGTCCATTCTGGCAGTCCTTCGCCAGAGCCTAGCAGTCCTTCGCTAGGGCTTTTCTTCTGACTGGCATTCCTTTGCCAGTGCCTAGCATTCCTTCGCTAGGGCTTTTCCTGTACACTCAAGAAACTTGTTAGACAACAACTAACCCTTAACTTTTGAACTCTTTTGCCAATATCAAAACACAGGTTTGACTTGGGTGCTTTCTGCACCAACAATCTCCCCCTTTTTGATGTATGGCAACCTAGTTCAAAAAGTTAAGGAAAAAAATGCAAAAATGAAATCCTAAGTTAGATTCCCTCCCCTGGAAGGAATCTCCCCCTAGGTTTTTCAAAAGTAGGTGGTGTGATTTTCAACACTTAGCAAATTTCATGTTTTGAGTTTGAAGAATTTCAAAAAAATATTCTAAGTCATGATAAGTTTTCAGACGTTAACAATTTTAGGTTTAGGAAAACTTTCAGATTTAGAAAAATTTCAAGCTTAAAAAAAATTTTAAAAACATTAAGCCAACCAGAAATTTAATAACACTTTTTCAGCTTAAGTAAGAGTCTCAGTGTTAGAAATTTTTAAGGAAAATTTTAAGCAAAAAGAAATTCAGAGTTAGAAATTTTTAAGGAAAATTTTAAGCAAAAAAAAATTCAGAGTTAGAAATTTTTAAGGAAAATTTTAAGCAAAAAAAATTCAGAGTTAGAAATTTTTAAGGAAAATTTTAAGCAAAAAGGTTTAGCTTAAAAACAATTCAGAGTTAGAAATAAAATTTCAAAATGAATTACGCTTTGAATTTCTAACTTTAAGTAACCAGATTTGATTTTTCAGTTGAACTTTTTGAAGAAGGAAATAGGAAAAAAATTTGAAAAAATTTTAGGTTCCCTCTTTCCTTTCCAACTCTCCCCCTTTGACATATATCAAAAATGCAGATAAAAATTTTGCAATAATTAAAGCATTTGCTGTACTGAATCAAACTGGAACCTAAGTCTGGTTAAATCTTTAGGGACGTGTCTAACCCAATTAGCTACTTACTACCTGTTATAAACAGTAGTTTTCGCTTGGGTTAGTCATGTTAAGTGCATTGTTCAAGTTAGATTATCTAAACTTAATACTTAACTTGATTGCTGTTCAGTTTGTATTTAGTGCCCCAACTACTGCAGATGCACTGACTTAAAGCATCTTGAGTTAAGGCAAAGACCTAAGCATCTCAACCCTTTCTAAGTTATCACTCAAAGTACCCTAAGGTGCTTGTGAGATGCTGGCTTCTAGATCTATAGGTGCATGCAATTCTAGGGTTAGAGCCTAGGCTAAGTCCATTTCGAAGAAAACCCTAGTTTTGAAGGGGGTAGTTTTTGAAATAAAACTAAGTCAAGGAAAAATTTTTAAAACCAAAGTAAAACTTTTTAAGATTAAGTTAGAAAAACTTTTAAAATAAGCACCATTTTAAAATCAACTTAAAACATTTTAAAATTAAAGCAAAAACCAAATGATTCTATTCTACTAAGCATAATCCTAACTGCCTTCTCAGTGAGCTGAACTCAGATTCAGGTAGGGGTTTAGTGAATATGTCAGCTAGGTTGGACTTGGAGTCTACATGCTTAAGGACTATTTCACCCCTAGCTACGTGATCTCTTACAAAGTGATATTTCACTTCTATGTGTTTGGTTCTAGAATGTTGTATTGGGTTTTTGGTTAAGTTAATTGAGCTAATATTGTCAATATTGACTTGGGTTTGATTGTAGTCTAGCTGAAAGTCCTTAAGGGTGTGCATCATCCATAGGAGTTGTGCTACACACTCTCCTAAGGCTACATATTCAGCTTCAGTTGTGGATAGAGCAACACAGTGTTGCTTCCTACTGCACCAACTTACTAAGCTGTTTCCTAAAAGTTGACAGCTTCCACTTGTACTTTTCTATCTAATTTACAACCAGCATAATCAGAATCAGAGTATCCTGACAACTTAAAGGATGAAGTCCTAGGGTACCATATCCCTACATTTAGGGTGCCCTTAATGTATCTTAAAATTCATTTTAGGGCTGCTAAGTGAGTTTCCTTAGCACAGGTTTGGTACCTAGCGCACATTCCTACTGAAAAAAGTATATCAGGTCTGCTGGCTGTAAGGTATAGTAGACTTCCTATCATACTTCTATAAAGTTTTAGGTCTACTGGTTTGCCATCAGGGTCATTATCTATTTTCACATTTGTGGCCATTGGGGTACTTATACTTTTAGAGTTATCCATTTTAAATTTCTTAATTAGTTCTTTAGCATATTTAGATTGATGTACATAATTTCCATCCTTAGTTTGTTTGATTTGTAACCCTAGAAAAAAGTTGAGTTCCCCAACTAAACTCATTTCAAACTCATTTTCCATAATTGTTACAAATTCTTTTAGAAATTTAGAGTTAGTTGATCCAAATATTATATCATCTACGTAAATTTGAGCAATAAATATATCCTTTTCTAAAATTTTAACAAACAAGGTTGGGTCAATTTGACCTTGTTTGAATTCTTTAGAAATCAGGTAATTGGATAATCTTTCATACCAGGCCCTGGGTGCTTGTTTTAGTCCATAAAGGGCTTTACTAAGTTTGTAGACATGATCGGGTTTTTCTATATCCTCAAACCCTGGGGGTTGTCCTACATAAACTTCTTCCTTAATAAGCCCATTTAAGAAGGCTGACTTTACATCCATTTGGTATAATTTAAATCCTTTATGGGATGCAAAGGCTAGTAACATCCTAATAGACTCAAGTCTAGCTACAGGGGCATAGGTTTCATCATAATCCAACCCTTCTACTTGACTGAATCCCTTAGCTACTAAGCGGGCTTTATTTCGGACTATTTCACCTTGGTCGTTTAACTTATTCCTAAATACCCACTTGGTGTCAATTACGGATTTGCCCTTAGGCTTAGGTACTAACTCCCAGACTTGGTTTCTTTCAAATTGGGCTAACTCTTCTTGCATGGCTAGGATCCAGTCAGGATCAGGTAGGGCTTCCTCAATAGTCTTAGGTTCAATCTTTGAAATCATGGCTATTTGACTAAGATTTCTATAGGAAGCTCTGTTCTGACTCCTGAGGTTGGATTACCTATGATTTGGTCAGCTGGGTGACTTAGTCTGGGTTTCTTGGTTTTTCTAGTACTTGGCTCAGCTTCAGGTCCAGCTGGTCCAATAGGTTCAATTCTGGTTCATTGGTTGGTTCAACTGATTCAGAAGTTGGTTCAATTGTTAAGTCATTAAAGGTTCAATTGGGGTTTCAGAGTTATCTTCTTGATCAGTATTTGATGAAGCTAAGTCAGAATTATCAGATTTTGGGTTAGTTTCTTCATCAAATATTAAGTTGGTTGTTTCTTCAATTTTCTTAGTTGTTTGTTGTAGACCCTATAAGCTCTACTTGTTGTAGAGTATCCTAAAAAGATACCTGGGTTTGACTTGGATTGAAACTTTCCAAGATAGTCTTTGGTATTAAGAATATGGACTTTGCATCCAAAGACTCTAAGATAGTGTAGATTTGGAAGTCTATGGTAGTAAAGTTCATAGGGTGTTTTATTTATCCTTTTATTAGGTAGAATCCTATTTTGGATATAGCAAGCTGTGCTGATTGCTTCTGCCCAATAGTGGTTAGGTAGGTCAAATTCATTGAGCATAGCCCTAGCAGCTTCCTGTAGGGTTCTATTTTTTCTTTCTACTATGCCATTTTGTTGGGGGGTTCTGGGACACGAAAATTCGTGTTTATATCCATTTACTTTACATAATTCTTCGAATCTTTGATTCTCGAATTCTCCCCCGTGGTCAGGCCTAAGTCTTTTGATTTTGGTATCATTTTGATTTTCATTCAATTTACAAAAGTTGTTAAAAAGGTTCAGGGTTTCATCTTTGGTCTTTAGAAACCTGACCCAGGTGAACCTAGAGTAGTCATCAATTATCACTAAGCAGTATCGGTTTCCACTCAGTGACTTGGCTCCATGTGAATCAAATAGGTCAAGGTGTAGGAGCTCAAGTGTTGTTTAGGTTTGATCAGATTGGATCAATTTGTGACTAGACTTGGTTTGTTTGCCTTGATTACAAGATTCACATATTAGGTTTTCATTATTCTTAATTTTAGGGATACCTTTGATTAAGCCAAGTTGGGTAATTTTTGAGATAGTTCTTAGATTGGTATGACCTAATCTCCTATGCCAGAGTTTTGATTGTTCTAATTGTGTTAACATGCATTTGGGTATAAGGGGAAGATTTATAGTGTATACATTGTTTTTCCTAGTGCCCTTAAGCATGATTTCTGAGTCTTGTGCATTTCTAATCAGGCAATTAGAATTGTTGAAAGTAACTAAATAACCAGAATCACATAACTGACTTATGCTAAGTAAGTTAAAATTGAAGTTTTCCACCAATAGAACTTTCTTAATAATGAAATTGGATTTAAGTTCAATATTACCTGACCCAATTACCTTGAGTGTAGCATTGTTACCAAATGCCACTGAGCCCAGGTTTTTGAACTTGAGTTTGGTGAACTTCAATTTGTCCCCAGTCATATGTCTGGAGCACCCGCTATCTAACATCCATTGGTCCAAATCTTTATGTTCCTACACATAAAGAATTTTTGATGATTTGGATCCAATTTAAGTTAGGGATAGCTTAAATTGAGTTTCACTTCCTAGTCTGTCTCACCCCAGTCTAGGGTTTTCAATCACGTTAACCTTAAGGTTTTTGTGAGACAGGTTTGAGGGAAAAATTAGTTTTGAAAAGGAATTTCAATTTATTTTGAAAAGTTATTTACTTTTGAAACAGATTTTTAAACAAATAAGTTTAGAAATTTTGAAAAATAGATTAAGTGATTTTTGAAAAAGAAATAAGTTTAAGAAGTAGAAATTTTGAAAACAGATTAAGAGTTTTTCAAAAAAGAGATAGGTTTTAAGAAATAGAAATTTTGAAAACAGATTAGAATGTATAATTATTTGAAATTTGAGTTAGATTCGAATTTGACAAAAGATAATTTGAATTTGAATTTCAGAAATTGGCTTCCAGGTCTTGGCGAGGCACTAGGCCTTCTTTGGCCGTAGCCTTATGGGATCATCCACCCTTTCCTTGACAAAACCTTTTAATAAAATTTCATTTTCAAATTAAATTAGGTCATTTTCTGGTCTAACTAGCTTGGGTCTTGGATCGGTAGCTTCGGCTGGTTTCACCAGTCTAAAGAGACCAAGTAGACTTGATCTTATTAGAGTTGGTTTCCCCAACGTACTATCATCTCACCTCCTCCCAATACTATGTTTTCAAATTTCAAATAGTTGAGTCCTTAAATCTAAGTATCCCTAAATCTAAGCATGGCAGATTGCAGAAAATTAAATAACCAAGCAATCAAGAAAAAAATTATCTAATTATAAAAATTGTTTTGATTTTGGCTCCCCCTGGACTAAAGCCTCTGTATGGGTTAGGCAAGATGTGAATCTTATCCTTGGGGATCCAAAATTGATTTGAACCAGTTGGTTTAGTCAGGCACAGTTTTGGCACCCATGCCTGAACCTTAGGTCTTGACTGGTTCAGTACAGCAAAGTAAGATCTTTGCCAAGATTTGGTTCTATAGCCAAGTCCGGATCGGTTTAGAATAGACTTCTATTTTCCAAGAATCATATCAAGGTTCTTGGAACTAGAAGTGAATCGTTCTAAAGCTGTTCTTAAGTCCTTAACTTGAGTTTTCAGGGAGGAATTCTCTGATTCAAGTTTTTCAACTTGATCAGGGGTTCCTTCCTGAAGTTTCTCAGTTAAGGCCTTAGTCTCAGCTTCCTCTTTCAGGAATTTTACTTCCTGTCGGAGGGACTCGATTCGGAGTTTGGCTTTCGCCAAATCTCGGGATAGAAAGGAAATAAGCGAATTCAATTGCAATTTTGAAAAACCCGTTACCCTTATTTCGCCGTTGTCGGAGAAGGTCAGCTTGCCGTCGTCCTGGTCCGAGTCTGAGTCAGTCTCGATTTGATCCGAAGCGGTCAGGGCTAGAAGATTGGATTGGGGTGCTTCTTCTTCTCCTTCTGAGGAAGACTCGTCCCAGGTTGCTTGGAGTGCCTTTTCCTTTCTGGTCTTTTTGGACTCCTTTAGGCTTGGACATTCAGTCTTGTAGTGGCCCTTCTTCTTGCATTCGTAGCAGGTTACGTTGGGCTTGTGTTTGTCAGTTGCCGGTTCAGCTTGTCCGTCCTTTCTTCGACTTGTTCTCCGTGTGTTGGTTTGGTTCTTCAACTTTTTGTAGTAGCTTCGAGCTAGCCGGACCAGTTCAGATTGATCTTCTTCTTGATCTTCTGTTTCTGAATCTGAGGTAGATTCGGGTTCAACTTGAGTTTCTTCTTGGTCGTCTTTCCTGTTTTCCCCTGCAAAGAAAGCTATACTTTTCTCGACCAAATTGCAGTTAGTCTGTTCATGCAGTTCAAGTTCAGAAAATAACTCATCTAGCTTAATTTTTGAAAGATCCCTAAGAGACCTTGTATGCATCTACCATAGATGCCCACAAGGTGGTCCTAGGGAACGCGTTTAGGGCATACCTTATAAGATCACGGTTTTGAACCTGGTGACCTATTGCGTGAAGACCGTTCATCAATTCCTGGATTCTGGCGTGGAGCTGGGCTGCTGTCTCGTTATCTGCCATTTTGATGTGAAGAGCTTGTTCAGTAGCAGATCCCGTTTGCTGATCCTCGTATCTGAAGTTCCTTCGTGGAGCTCGATCAGTTTAGCCCATAGCTCCTTGGCACTGTTGAATGGGCCTACGCGGTTCAGCTCCTCTTTTGTCAGTCCGCATTGAGGGTCTGAGTTGCTTTGGCGTCAGCTTCAATCTTGCGTTTAAGGGCAGTGTCCCACTCTGAGTAGTTTTGTGGTACGCCTTCAGCATTTGTGGGAATCATCAGTCCAGACTGGATGATTATCCACATATCCACCTGAGTTTTCAGGTGGACCTCCATTCGACTTTTCCAGTAAGGAAAGTCTTCTCCACTGAAAAGTGGAGGTCTGGCGGTGCTAAAACCTTCTTGGATGGCCATTTGTTCTGAAATAGCAAACAACAAAAAAAACAAAATATTCCAAGACTTGGTCTTGGATTAGTAGTGCGGGAAATAAATAAAAACAAATTTCAAGGGGTGTTGCACCAACCTTGAAAGAAAAACTCGAACGAAAATATTTAAAAAAATGAGAGAGAAAAGAAAGAAATCCGAAAAATTTTCAAACTGGTGGTTGCACCAAGTTTGAATTCCCCGCTCTGATACCACTTGTTGGATCGAGAATGCGATAGAGGGGGGGGTGAATGTCGCAAATCGTTCGGATTAAATAAAAAGAGTAAGTGCGCGCGGAAATAAGACAAAAAACAACGCTAACAAGGTCGTTTTACTTGGTTCGGAGCCTGGGTCGACTCCTACTCCAAGGCCCACGGTCGTTGACCGTTTACTTTGGGCAATTCTATAATGCGTAGAATGAGTACAGAAGAGAAATACAAATTGCAATAAGAAAGATTACACTTCTGTATTTACCAACTCCCGGGGTAGGCTCGAGTTTCGGTGCAGCGGGAGGTCGACGGCGCTTCGGACTTGAGTCGGGAAGTTCCTGGAGCAGAGCGCGGTCGTCAGAGAGTTTGGATGTGTTGAATGAAAGCGTGTTCTGAAGAGGAGGGTCGAGGCCCTTTTTATAGTGCCTGGGGGCGCCCTGGTCGACGGGGGCGCCCCCCCACGTGGCTGCAGATCCACACAAGGCGCGTCAAGGGTTATCCCTAATCTCGGGATAACCTTTGACGGGGCGCCTC
>JAGFNQ010006792.1:93877-181132 GCA_024364735.1 Boesenbergia rotunda | reverse complement strand
AACCGCTCTTTGGGCATTCAAAATCATATCTAAGGTCTTAGAGCTATTTGAGAATTTCCCAAGAATATTCTTGAGCTTCTCAACTTCACTCTTCAATGATTGGTTTTCCTCCACTAACTCATTATCATGCAAATCACTGATTTCCTCAGCCTTAGAGGATTTCAAGCTTACAATCTCATGTTTCAAAGATTTAATTTCATCTTCTAGTAATTCAACATGCAAGTCATCAATGTTATCATCCCTAGAAGCTTTCAATTAGTCAATCTCTAATTGCAATGCTTTAACTTTGTTTTTGGATTTCTTAAGCATACTAGTTTAACATGCAATTGCTCTATAACACTTTTCAAGCTCGGGAGAAGTTACCTCTTCATCATCCGAAGATGATGAAGCTGCGTTTGAGGAGCTTGAAGATTCTTCACTGCTCTTCTCTCCAAGAGCCATGAGAGCCACTTGCCTTGTGCTCTTCTCCTCCTTCTCATCATCGGATGAACTAGAAGATGACTCATCCCAAGAAGCCTTCAAAGTTTCTTCTTCTTCTTGGATTTCTCTTCTTTTCTTTTAGGTTTCTCCTCCTTCTTAAGCTTCGGACATTCATTCTTGAAATGCCCTTTCCTACCACACTCAAAGCAAGATGCATTATTCTTATCAAGCTTGAATTCACTAGTGTTACCTCTCCTTTTGAAACGTCGATCTCTTCGCATCATCCTCCGCACGAAGTTCGCCATTTCGGATGAAGAGGAGCCACTGCCATCTTCCTCCGAGTTTGACTCGAATTCGGAGGAGGATGAAGATGATGAAAGATCCTTCTCCTTCTTCTTCTCCTTCTTCTTCTTGTTGATCCGGTCCCCTGCAACTAAGGCAATCCCCTTCTCCTTGGGGCCTTTGTTAGCCATCTCATGCAATTCCATCTCACAAAATAAATCATCTAATTTTACAATAGATAAATCCTTGGATACTTTGTAGGCATCCACCATGGATGACCACAAGGCATTCCTTGGAAATGCTTTCAAGACATACCTCACAAGGTCGCGATTCTCGACCTTTTCATCAATTGAATGAAGTCCATTAAGAACTTCCTTGAACCGGCTATGGAGCTCACTTACCGACACATTCTCCTTCATGGAGAGGTTTTGAAGTTGATTGAGGAACAAGTCCCTCTTTGCAATCCTCGAGTCTCGGGTGCCTTCATGGAGCTCTATGAGTTTGTTCCACAAGTCTTTTGCACTTGTGAAGGGACCAACCTTGATGAGTTGGTCTTTGATCATGCCACATTGTAGAGTGACAACCGACTTAGCGTCGGCTTCACTTTTTCTTGTTTGTTCGGCAGTCCACCGCGAAGATTCGAGTTCCTTGCCTTCATCATCTTTAGGAGGGATGAATCCTTCCTTCACCGCGAACTACGTATGGATATCCATCTTCAAATAGTATACCATTTTTTATCTCAAATATTGGAAGTCGGCGCCATCAAAGAATGGAGGTCGGGTGGTGGAGAAGCCTTCTCTCAAAGCCATCTCGTTGAAAACTCTCGGTTGTTAAGCCGTGTATAGAGAACCTTGCTCTGATACCACTTGTTGGGAACGAGATGGCTATAAAGGGGGGGTGAATATAGACAATCACTTCCCCCTTTAGAAACTTATCACGATTTCTGCAACTCAAATATCACTAGCACAGCGGAAAGAGTGGAAAACAAAGTATGCAGAAAAACACAACGAAAGCAAAACAAACACGACTAGCAAGATCGCTAACAAGGAGGGTTTACAAGATTCAGGGATAACTTGCCCCTACTCCTTGGCGTGCCCTTGAGGTGGGCGATCCCTTGATCGTCGGCAGATCAAGCCCCGGTTTACACCGGATATGAAGCAACCTCCTTCTCGGTGGAGAAACCTCTCCACAGTGTGTTTCAAACAATGATATAGAATGAGCACAATGAAACAACAACAAGAAGGATCTTACTCAAACACTTAGCAAGGACAAAACACAACAAGCTTCCCTGAGCTCCACCCAGTGGCGATCTCACGCAGACCCCTGTCTGCTTCGTGTCTTCCCACTGTCAGACTCCAAGCTTCTTGTTTTCTCCTTTAAGCGCTCAAGTATGATGATTGCTCCTCAATAGCTTGCTTAGAATGGTTGAAGAACTCAAGAACAGCAAGCTTGTAGCACCAGAACGCAAGAACACCAAGAACTGAAGCACTGAATCACTGAAGAACTTGTTCGCTACTGGACTGATGAACTCGCGTTGCTTTTGTTTCTCCGCCAAGCGACAGGTGACAACATCTCTGTAGCTCCCAACTACTCATCTGCCAACGCCAGCCTCTACTGAGCTATCTCTGGACTCACTGAGCTCCTCAGTCAAGCTCCAGTCTCAGCTCCAGTCTGCAGCTCGCCGTTGCAACCTGAGATGGGAAAAGGGACAAACCTGCTCCAAGGAAAGCGCGCTTTGACTTCTCCTTGAATGTTTGAATCCTCCCCTGTTACCTGAAACTCAATCAGAGCATTAGAGCAGATGATCATGCAGCATATCACATATCAGAAACATACATCAGCAAATCCGATACGATCAGACGCTCTGACCGCGTCTGACAGTGAAATTTGAATTAAAGTGATCGGTCACCGGACCGATCCAGGGTGTGTGGATCGGTCACCAGATCGATCCACTGCTTCGCTGGGATTCCCAGCTCTCGCAGCTATACACGCCTGATCGGTTACCAGACCGATCAGGGTGAAGCCTGATCGGTCACCAGACCGATCAGAATGGATCCTGATCGATCACCCAGATCGATCAGGGCAGATGAACAGTAATTTTTTAATCAAATCCAAGATCCCTGATCGGTCACCAGACCGATCCAAGACTTTGATTAGCAAGCGAACTCACTCACCGTTTGCTACCTGATCGGTCACTAGACCGATCAGGAGCAAGACAGCAAGGAAGCAGCCTGCACCCTGATCGGTCACCGGTCCGATCAGGAGCCACACAGTAGATTCCCAATCTCACTGTGCGCTCCCTGATCGGTCACCAGTCCGATCAGACATAGCTGGATCGGTCACCAGACCGATCCACTAAGGAGCAGCGTGCCAAATGTCCCTGATCGGTCACCAGACCGATCCAGTGACTCACCCCTAGCCCTCCATGCTAGGAATTCATCAACCTTAGCCCTCCAAGCTAAGGATTTTTCCATCTAACTCTCCAAGTTGGGAATTTGCACCTAACCCTCCAAGTTAGGACTTTTCACCTAGCCCTCCAAGCTAGGACTTTTCACCTAGCCCTCCAAGCTAGGAATTTTCACCCAACTCTTCCGAGTTAGAACATCATCCAACCTAGCCCTCCAAGCTAGGCACCTGACCCTCCAAGCCAGGACTTTTTCACCTAATTCTCCAGGATGGGAATTTGCACCTAACCCTCCAAGTTAGGACTTTTCACCTAGCCCTCCAAGCTAGGACTTTTCACCCAACCCTTTCGAATTAGGACTTTTCCAACACCTAGCCCTCCAAGCTAGGATTTTCCACACCTAACCTCCCAGGTTAGGATTTTCCATATCATGCCTAATCCTCGATCAGGACTTAATCATAATCATCACACCTAACCTCCCAGGTTAGGATTTTCCAAATCATGCCTAATCCTCGATCAGGACTTAATCATAATCATCATAATCATCACACCTAACCTCCCAGGTTAGGATTTTCCATATCATAATTATCCTCCTAAACTAAAATCGTTGTCAACACCAAAACAACAATCAGGGCCTGACTGCATCAACATCTTCTTCTTCTTCGGAGGAAGACTCGTCCCACGTTACTTGAAGAGCCTTCTTTCTTCTTGCTTTATTGGCTTCCTTTAGGTTAGGGCATTCTGATTTGAAATGACCCTTTTTGTTGCATTCGAAACAAGTCACACTTGATTTGTTCTTCGTTGGTTCAGCTGGATCGTCCTTCTTCTGGCTAGCTTTTATTCTGTTGGATTGATTCTTCAATTCCTTATAGTAGTTCCGGTCCAGTCGGACCAGCTTAGGTCGATCTCCTTCGTCGTCTTCTGAGTCAGAGTCTGAATCAGACTCGGGTGTAGGTTGAGTTTTCTTCTTGGATATCTTTCCAGCTTTACCTGCAATAAAGGCAATGCCTTTCTCGGCCAGGGTGCAGTTAGTCTGCTCTTGTAACTCAAGTTCTGAAAACAGTTCATCTAATTTAATTTTTGAAAGGCCCCTTGAAACCTAGTATGCATCTACCATAGATGCCCACAAGGTGTTTCTCGGGAAAGCATAAGAGCATACCTTATCATGTCACGGTTTTCTACCTTGTGACCGATGGTATGTAGTCCGTTCATTAACTCCTGAATTCTAGCGTGGAGTTGAGCTGCTGTTTCATTGTCGTTCATCTTGATCGTGTATAGCTTGTTCAGGAGGAGATCTCTCTTGCTGATTCGAGTATCTGAAGTTCCTTCGTGCAGCTCGATCAGCTTACCCCACAGCTCCTTTGCATTGTTGAATGGTCCTACCCGATTCAACTCCTCCTTGGTTAGGCCGCATTGAAGAGTCTGGGTCACTTTAGCATCAGCTTCAATTTTTCTTTTCACAGCGGTATCCCATTCAGTGTACGACTGTGGCACTCCTTCAGCATTCTTAGGAATCTCCAGTCCCGACTGGATGATTATTCACATGTCCACCTGAGTTTTCAGGTGGACCTCCATCCGACTTTTCCAGTAGGAGAAGTCCTCCCCACTGAAAAGTGGTGGCCTGGCTATGCTGAATCCTTCTTGCATGGCCATTTTATCTGAAAAATAACTGTAAAAGAAAAAATATCCCAAGACTTGGCCTTGGATTAGTAGTGCGGGAAGAAAAAAAATATTTATCGAGGGGTGTTGCACCAACCTCAATTAACAAAAAAAATTTCTAACAAAAAAAAAATTAAAAAGATTTTGTAAAAATCTGAAAAATTCTCAAACTGGTGGTTGCACCAATTTTGAGCTTCCCCGCTCTGATACGACTTGTTGGATCGAGAGAATACGATAGAGGGGGGGTGAATATCGTAAAACGTTTCGGATTCTAGATTAAGAGAATTAGCAGCGGAAATTTAAAACACAACGCAAAGAACTCAAGCGATTTACTTGGTTCGGAGTCGCGGTCGGCTCCTACTCCAAGGCCCACGGTCGTTGACCATTTACTACGAGCAATTCTATATGTGCGCAAAAAGGTTTACAGACAGATATTACAATTGAAGAACAATAAAATTAAAAAGTCAGCACTTTGTTACCGGCGCCCGGTGTGGATTATATTTTGGAGCAGAGGGACGTCGTCGGCGCTTGTATCTTGAATTGGGAGGTTTTTGTTGGTGCAAGTTACATCAATGATGTTCCTCTTTAAGTGTTTTAATGTTTGACAATACACTTAAGTCAGTGATACATTGAACAGACAAAGGGGAGTAAGAGAGAAGTAACCAAAGCTGAAGAAAAGTCCTAGTTAGTCTAGGCATCGAAACCCTAAGTCCCAGCGAAGGCCTGCTGGGCACCTAGCGAAGGGCTGCTAGGTATCGTAACCCCATGACCTAGCGAAGGGCTGCTAGGCACCTAGCGAAGGGTTGCTAGGAATCAAAACCCCAAGACCTAGCGAAGGGCTGCTAGGCACCTAGCGAAGGGCTGCTAGGCACCTAGCGAAGGGCTACTAGGCATAGAAGACCTAGCGAAGGGCGGCTAGGCACCTGGCGAAGGACTGCCAGGGAAAGAAGACCTGGCGAAGGACTGCTAGGCACCTGGCGAAGGACTTCTAGGTAATGAAGTCTTGGTCCAAGGGACTGAGCAACTTAGCTGAGCGATGACTAAGGACAGGAGTAGAGACGGGTCGGGGTTCGGGCATCTCGAGATCCGGAGTAATCGGAAGCTAAGCAAAAGTCCACCCAAAGGGCTGGGTGGCAACCGTCTCCTGAAAGGAGTAGGTGAAGGGCAAGTTCTCGGGGATGGGAACTTGTGCCGGTTGGACCTAGGGTTTCGTGGAGATCCAAAGTCAGAACCAAGTCCTTAAGACCAATATTATATGTATCTATACTTTGTGGTTGTATATCTTGCAGGTACCAAGAGTGGAAGAAATAGTAGGCTGCTGGAGGCCCTAAGCAGGGCGCCCCCAGTGTTGGGGGCGCCCCCATCATCCAGGGCGCCCCCATTAGCCAGGGCGCCCTGGTCAAAGCTGTTATCAGCTGCGGCAAGGTAGACGCAGGGATAAAGATTGACCGAGTCTTCCGGGGCGCCCCCGACGTCCAGGGCGCCCCCAGGAGTGCTATAAAAGGGGCTTTGACCCCTCTGCTTTAAACACGACATTCTAGATCCATTCTGATCATTCCGACTGATGACAACGCGCTAAAGACGAGGTTGTACAACCTGGAGGCTCCAGGAGGAAATGTGCGGCACTTCGGAGGTCCAGATCGGCCGAGCTTCATACTTGTTCTGTTCGGTTTGCTTTAATTATACTGCAATTAGTTTTCTATATCTTTTGTTTGTAATCTTGCACTGTATGTCGGGTTTCTCCGCCTCCAGAAAGTCCGGGAAGGAGACCAATAGTGGACGGGCGTTCCCGTGCATAGGCCTTGGATGTACTGACCCTGTGGGGTTGGGAACCAAGTAAAAATCCGCTGTGTCACTGTCTTGTTTCTCTTCGTTCTATTTATTTTCCGCTGCTACTAATATTTTAAGTCTAGAACGATCCGAGTTTTCCACGAGGTTTCCGCGAGAGATTTTGAACGATCGATATTCACCCCCCCCCTCTATCGACGGCACCGGTCCTACAAGTGGTATCAGAGCTGACCCGTCTTCACAAGACTAACCGCCGACGGAGCAAAGACGCCAGGAGTTGAGGGGGAGCCCAAGGGTGAATCAGGTACTTTTAATTTTAAAATGTCCATTTATGAATTCCATATTATCTGTTTCACGTGCAGGGAGAGAGGGCACTACAAAAATCAGTGCCCTACTCGTAAGAATCATTCGTAACCGGCAGCAAAGGAGATACCAGCGCCAGGAGTTCGGAAAAACAAGGATCACGTGCAATGCTTCAAGTGCGAGAAATATGGACATTACAAAAACAAGTGTCCGGCAAAGGTACACAAGATTTATATTCCAAAAATTTTACAAGTTCCTGCACTGCCATGAGATAAAGTAGTTTATTTTTCTGACAAAGTAGATTTACTGCATAGTAAAATTAACTTTTTGCATGTTAAATTATAAAACGTGAATATGACCAAAATATTAGAAATTAATTGTTTAATTCAGAATATCAATTCAGAAATTGATAAAATTAACTCTGATAATTTATCTGATAAAATTAACTCTGATAATTTATCTGATAAAATTAACTCTGATAATGTTTCTGATAAAATTAATTCTGATAATTTATCTGATAAAGTTAATTCTGGTAATTTGTCTGATAAAATTAATTTTGACAATTTTTCTGATAAAATTAATTCTGATAATTTTAATTCAGACAAAATTAATCCTAAGGATAAATCCGAATTCAAATTTGAATATCCTAAGGATAAATCCGAATTCAAATTTGAATATCTTAAGGATAAATCCGAAATTAATCCTGAAAATCTCAAGATTAATTCAAAAATTAGTTATGAAAATCTTAAAGATAATCTAGAGATTAATGTTGAAAATATATCCGAGGATAATCTGAGGATAATTTTGAAGATAAAATTCTCCTAGATAATAATTTAATTATAGATAATATTAAAGATTATTATAAAACCTTAATTTGTGGCCCAAATTACTCTACCTACTGTAAGGATATTGAAAGACCTAATCTTGAGGAGGATATAGAACTATCTAAGATAAAGGTCATAGTTAATAAAAATTACAAAAATTCAAATAAATCAAAATTATTCGAAAAACTTGAAAAGAAAGATAAAAATGAAGAACAAATTTTTGAAATAATGAAAATGATCAATTTAAACCCACAATTATTAATTAATCATTATAACCTTAATTAAATTAACATAAATTTTAATTCAAATTAAATCCTAATTAAATTCAAATTAATTCAAATTAAATCCTAATTAAATTCAAATTAATTCAAATTAAATCCTAATTAAATTCAAATTAATTCAAATTAAATCCTAATTAAATTCAAATTAAATCCTAATTAAATTCAAATTAATTCAAATTAAATCCTAATTAAATTCAAATTAATTCAAATTAAATCCTAATTAAATTCAAATTAATTCAAATTAAATCCTAATTAAATTCAAATTAATTCAAATTAAATCCTAATTAAATTCAAATTAAATCCTAATTAAATTCAAATTAAATCCTAATTAAATTCAAATATTTCAAATTAAATCCTAATTAAATTCAAATTAATTCAAATTAAATCCTAATTAAATTCAAATTAATTCAAATTAAATCCTAATTAAATTCAAAATTATATTTAAATTAAATCTTAATTAAATTCAAATTAAATTTAAATTAAATCTTAATTAAATTTAAATTAAACTTGAATCAAATCTTAATTAAATTCAAATTAAATTAAATTCAAATTAAAATTAAATCTAAATTTAATTCAAATTAAATGTACTCAAAGCCTCTGGCCAGAGCATATCATGTTTAGAGTATGTGTCTCTTAAATACATGAGAGTAATTAGAAATCTAAAGGACGAGAAAGACACTACTTGGGCTAGGTGTGACGTAGTCAGCCTAGTGGGGACTGACACACACAGACCATGTCCTGAACCAAGTGGGTATAAGATGGTGAAGGGAATGGGGCACGATTCATTAGAGCTGCTGAAGGGTTTCAGAATAATTTCTGAGGTCAACCGTTGATCTTTCGATTAATTGGGGATCATGATGTACTACTAGGTGCCACTCATGATCGTTCTATAATTGATAAATTATAGACGGCCAACATAAATAGAAAGCCTAATTAGTCACACGCACTACGAGTAATCCGAGGGATTTAAAATGAGTTGAAAATTGGATTTTCCGATCAAGAGAAATAAGTCGAATCTGAATTTATCAGAGGCGCAACGGAAGCTTAAAATGGCTAAGTCTTTTGAAGGCTTATTGGGCGAATTAAATGAGTTTAATTCGCGAGGGAAGGGCTTGGAGTGGCCGGCCAAAGAGGGTGCCCACCCTCTTTGGTTTGGACGGCCACCAAAAAGAGAGAAACCAATTTAATTGGTTTAAATTATAAAATAAATCAAGCGCGATTTGTTTTTTAAAATTTATGGATAAATAAATTTGTTTTCATGGAAATTAAAATAAACTTTAAATGGTTTATTTTTATTTTATAAAATCAATTATGAATTGATTTTTCCATGATAAGAAAAATTTATATAATAAATTTATTCTTTTTATGGAAATTAAAATGAACCATGGATTGGTTTATTTTATTTTATAAAATCAATTATGAATTGATTTTTCCATGATAAAGAAAAAATTTATATAATAAATTTATTCTTTTTATGGAGATTAAAATAAACTTTAAATGGTTTATTTTTATTTTATAAAATCAATTATGAATTGATTTTTCCATGATGAGAAAATTTATATAATAAATTTTATCAAAATTTATTCCATAATTAAAAAGGAGAGATGTATTTGTTTTATTATAAAATTAGTTATAATAAAACTAGGCATAACGGAATAATTAATAAGATCATTTATAAGATAAATTTCTTATGAAAATTTATTCCGTTAAAGGGGAGACATGGCAAGGGAGAGGCTACTATATAAAGGAACCAAGGCTAGGCTTGAATTCCTCAATTGAGTTATCTAGAGATTAGTAGCTCCCTCTCTCTCTCTCTAACTCTCTCTCTCTCTAGGGTCGCCCCCCCCCCTCTCTCTCTAGGGCCGGCTCTCTCTCCTCCCCTAGGGCCGGCGCACATCCCAAGGGTGGCCGAGAGCTTCAACCGCCAAGAAGGTGCCGAAGAAGAAGAAACCGATCGCGACTCCTTCTCTCCTTTCCCGGAATTTTGATTCCGTTACTTGGTGGTTAGTGTCCATCTTTCTCTCTTGTTTTTCTAGTTGTGCCTTTGGAGAATCTAGTAGTTCTCGTCGGCACAAAACTCGTGGCTTTGCGAAGTCATCCCGAAGAGAACTCGGCGTGGACGCGAATAGAGGCGGAGCTTCCAAGGGACGCTACGGTTGGATCTCGTCCCTTACTTCGAGTTACGCGAGGTAATTAGTAAATTAGTTTACTTTTTCGCAAAATTTTAATTTATGATCATGTCCACACATCATAAGGTCACATGCTAGATACGTGGTTAAAAATAATTTGAGAAATTATTTATGCTAATTCTTCCGCTGCACGTAAATATTTTAAAATTTACGAACCCGTATCCTTATCAACATGCACCCGATCCCAACAGATAGTACGTTAGGGAAGCCAACTCTAATAAGATCAAGTATACTTGGTCTCTTTAGACTGGTGAAACTAGCCAAAGCTACCGATCCAAGACCCAAACTAGTTAGACCAGAATTTTTTCAACAAGTAATTTTGAAAATGAAATTTCATTAAAAGGCTTTGTCAAGGAAAGGGTTGATGATCCAATAAGGCTACGGCCAAAGAAGGCCTAGTGCCTCGCCAAGACCTGGAAGCCAATTTTTGAAATTCAAATTCAAGTTACTTCTTGTCAAATTCAAATCTAAGACAAGCTTCAATTAAATCTTAGAGTTAATAATAAATTAAGAAAAATGATTCAAGCATCTCACAATACACTTATAAGACAACCATGCTTGCTGTATTGATACATCTAAAATGGGTGAGATGTTAAGGACTAATGAATTGAAAAATATTTTTCAAAATTGTTTTTCAAAATTATTAGAATATTTTTTAAAAAAATATATTTTCAAAATAGTGTTTCAACATAATAATATTTTTATGGAATTCATGCTTGTCTGATTGAATATACATATTATACGTTTTTCCAAAATTATAGCTTTTCAAAAATTGTTTAACTCACGCAATTAGACACAAGCCTCTTAGGACAACACTAAAGTTCCTTAAGGCACTTAGATAGAGTCAGACGGTATCAGATACAGGGGGAGTGATTTTTATTTTTTTTTTACTTTCGAAAACTACACTGTAAAAATTACTATTATTTGAAAATACTTTTCGAAAACTGAGCTTTAAATCGTTATCACTTGTATTTTTAGAAAAAGGTTTATGTTGTAAAATTTATCTGTCTTGTTTGATTTTGATAAACCCTAAAGACACAGAGGAAAGTCCACTTCATAATTTACAAGGACTCCTAGGATGTGTCAACTTTAGGGGGAGTATAAATCAAACTTCTAAAATAATTTTATTTAATAAATTGTATTGAATTTATTAGATAATTTCTTTAATTTGAATCAAACCTTAAGACTTAGAGGAAGAGTACTTGTGGTCAACAAGCTTCCCAGGACTGGGTCAAGGTTAGGGGGAGATCAAATTAAAAGAATTATTGAATATCTCAAATGTTTTCATGCGCTGTATTTTCAAATCTTGCTAGAAACTTAAGTAGTTTTTCAAAATACTATTAGTCTATTATTTTCGTGTCACCTATGAAATTATCTTTGAAACAATATTTACTTGAGTTTGAAGAATTTTCAGGACACTTAGGAAAATGTCCTTGTAGTCAACAAGGTTTCTCAGGATTTTGTCAGACTGGAAAAGAAACTTAGTCAAGTAAAATATTATATTTCTCAAAGTCTCATCTCTTTCGAAAATAGTTAGTACTTGCAAAATAGGCATAATATTTATATTTTCCAAAATAACATGTTTTTCAAAAGTTATGGATTTTCCAAAAAGTACTTTATATTTTTAAAAAAAAAATACAAATTCTTTCAAAAGTACTTGCATGTTGTTAAAGATCATAATAATTTTCAAAGTACTTGTACTTTTTAAAGCGCATAACATCTTTTTCAAAATTATGCATTTTTCAAAAGTGCAATATATCATTCAAAATACAATGCTTTCAAAAT
This sequence comes from Boesenbergia rotunda, assembly GCA_024364735.1. NCBI lineage: Eukaryota > Viridiplantae > Streptophyta > Magnoliopsida > Zingiberales > Zingiberaceae > Boesenbergia > Boesenbergia rotunda. The sequence goes on along the minus strand of JAGFNQ010006792.1, from coordinate 169,197 downwards.
TTCTACACCAGGTATTTTCTCAAAAGAATTGTCTGAGTTCAAAATACTTAAGTATTAGTTTTATGCTATGCTTTCAAAAATTTATACTAAGTATTTTCAAAAAAAAAACAAATATTCTCATTGTTGGCGCAAGTATTTCAGTTTTTTTTATGTATGACAAAGGGGGAGAGGTATACTTAAGTTAGAAATTTTAACTTAGAAATTTTTTCTTATTTGGTATACTTAAGTTAGAAATTTTAACTTAGAAATTTTTTCTTATTTTCCCTAGAGGATCAAAAATATGTTCAAAACTAAAGTCAATTTTTCCCCAAGGATAGTAAGTTAGCCCCTTAAACCAATCTAACTTAAGTTATTGTCAAACATCAAAAAGGGGGAGATTGTTGGTGCAAGTTGCATCAATGATGTTCCTCTTTAAGTGTTTTAATGTTTGACAATACACTTAAGTCAGTGATACATTGAACAGACAAAGGGGAGTAAGAGAGAAGTAACCAAAGCTGAAGAAAAGTTCTAGTTAGTCTAGGCATCGAAACCCTAAGTCCCAGCGAAGGGCTGCCGGGCACCTAGCGAAGGGCTGCTAGGTATCGTAACCCCAAGACCTAGCGAAGGGCTGCTAGGCACCTAGTGAAGGGCTGCTAGGCACCTAGCGAAGGGTTGCTAGGAATCAAAACCCCAAGACCTAGCGAAGGGCTGCTAGGCACCTAGCGAAGGGATGCTAGGCATAGAAGACCTAGCGAAGGGCGGCTAGGCACCTGGCGAAGGACTGCCAGGGAAAGAAGACCTGGTGAATGACTGCTAGGCACCTGGCGAAGGACTGCTAGGTAATGAAGTCTTGGTCCAAGGGACTGAGCAATTTAGCTGAGCGATGACTAAGGACAGGAGTAGAGACTGGTCGGGGTTCGGGCGTCTCGAGATCCGGAGTAATCGGAAGCTAAGCAAAAGTCCACCCGAAGGGCTGGGTGGCAACCGTCTCCTGAAAGGAGTAGGTGAAGGGCAAGTTCTCGGGGATGGGAACTTGTGCCGGTTGGAGCTAGGGTTTCGTGGAGATCCGAAGTCAGAACCAAGTCCTTAAGACCAATATTATATGTATCTATGCTTTGTGGTTGTATATCTTGCAGGTACCAAGAGTGGAAGAAATAGTAGGCTGCTGGAGGCCCTAAGCAGGGCGCCCCCAGTGTTGGGGGCACCCCCATCATCCAGGGCGCCCCCAACAGCCAGGGCACCCCCAATAGCCAGGGTGCCCTGGTCAAAGCTGTTATCAGCTGCGGCGAGGTAGACGCAGGGATAAAGTTTGACCGAGTCTTCCGGGGCACCCCCAACGTCCAGGGCGCCCCTAGGAGTGCTATAAAAGGGGCTTCGACCCCTCTGCTTCAAACACGATATTCTAGATCCATTCTGATCATTCTGACCGACGACAATGCGCTAAAGACGAGGCTGTATGACCCGGAGGCTCCAGGAGAAAGTGCGCGGCACTTCGGAGGTCCAGATCGGCCGAGCTTCATACTTGTTCAGTTCGGTTTGCTTTAATTATACTGCAATTAGTTTTCTATATCTTTTATTTGTAATCTTGCACTGTAAGTCGGGTTTCTCCGCCTCCGGAAAGTTCGGGAAGGAGACCAATAGTGGACGGGCGTTCCCGTGCATAGGCCTTGGATGTACTGACCCTGGGGGGTCGGGAACCAAGTAAAAATCCGCTGTGTCACTATCTTATTTCTCTTCGTTCTGTTTATTTTCCGCTGCTACTAAAGTCTAGAACGATCCAAGTTTTCCATGAGGTTTCCGCGAGAGATTTTGAACGGTCAATATTCACCCCCCCCCCTCTATCGACGGCACCGGTCCTACAGTTTTCAGGGCAGAGCACTTGAGTAGAAGAGCGTATTGGCATTTGAAGAAGTGATACTGAAGCCTCAGGGGTCGAACCCCTTTTATAGCAGGTCTGGGGGAGCCCGGGACGTTGGGGGCGCCCTCCACGTGTCCTCTGATCCATAACTCTCTCGGTCAGCACTAATACCTCCAAAATCGGGATCGAGCTTTGACGGGGGTGCCCGGGAAGCAGGGGGCACCCGGGTTGACTCAGTCTACTGGCTTCTCGCTGGCTTGAAGCTTATCTGCCTCGTTGGCTTGGACCTAGGGCGCCCGGAGCATCCAGGGTGCCCGGGAGCATGGGGGCGCCCGGGAGCATGGGGTGTCCCGCCCAGTGAACTGTCGAAGCACATGTTTGCTTAACTTGTTTTGCCTTGACCTTGGGGCGCCCGGGACACTGGGGGCGCCCTACTTAGCTGTTGCCTCTCTCCTTTGAGGCGTTCTAAGCTGTAGAAACTCATTCCTTCGGTCCTGCATCCAGGGTTAGTCCAAAACAACACAAAGCAATCAAGTATTAGGTTTATACAGCCTTAGCTGTCTTGGTTCTGACTTTGGGTCTCCTGAATGGAGCCGTAGGTCGAACCGACGCCTACTGTTCCCTCGACGGGGAACGCGTCCTCACCTACTCCTCTCAGGAGAGTTTACCTTTTGCCAACTGGCTCCTCCGATTAGACTTTTGCCCGATGCACCTGACCAAGTCTTCGTGCCCACCTTTCGAGCAGGTCTTCATGCCTACCTTCCGAGCAGGTCTTCGGTGCCCAGCTCCTTGCCAGGGCTTCGTGCCCAGTCCTCGACCAGGACTTCGTGCCCACCTTCCGAGCAGGTCTTCGGTGCCCAGCTCCTTGCCAGGACTTCGTGCCCAGTGTACCTAGGACTTCTTTTCCTGTATACTTAGTGAACATGTTAGATCAACATAGTATCTTAACTTTTGAACCGTTTAGCCATTATCAATACACAGGTTCAACTTGGGTGTTGTCTACACCAACAAAATGTGGCCAACGGTGTTAATAGGTCGCAGACCTCAGAAGAACTGATAAGTAGTGCTTTAATTACTGAGCATTTCTTAAATAGTTACTTAAACAGTATAAAGGCCACCAGTATGCAATAGAAGCAAGTACTAGTCCAGAGATCCCAGGGTAACCCGCAAAACTGGAAAGGGAACCCAAATAGAAGGAAGCAGTGGGACCAAAGGACTTCTAGGGGCTGAGAGTTGTGCCAATTCAGATTTCCAACCGAGATCTCTATGGTGATTTGGTAGTCCTTGAGATGAAGGATTACGATATCATTTTAGGGATGGATTCCTTGAGCAAGTATAGTGCCTCTATTGAATGCTGCAAAAGAAGAGTAAAGTTCACACCAGAAGCAGAACTTCCGTTCGAGTTTGTCGGAGACCCAAAGAGAAAGACAAAAGGTTTCTTTCTAACCTACAATCTCACAAGATGTTAGATAATGGATGTTCTGGTTATTTAGCACATATAGTAAATGAAAGGCAAAGAGAAGGAATGAAGAAGTACGAGTAGTTTGTGACTATTCGGAGGTGTTGTTGGTGCAGAAAGCACCCTAGTCGAACCTGAGTTTTGATAATGGCAAAAGGGTTCAAAAGTTAAGTCTTATTTGTCATCTGACATGCTACTCAAGTGTGCAGGGTAAAAAGTCCTAGCGATGGACTGCTAGGCACTGGCGAAGGAATGCCAAGGTAAAAAGTCCTAGCGAAGGACTGCTAGGCACTAGCGAAGGAATGCCAGGGTACAAAGCCCTAGCGAAGGACTGCTAGGCACCTGGCGAAGGAATGGCAGGATACAAAGCCCTAGCGAAGGACAGTTAGGCACCTGGCGAAGGAATGCCAGGATACAAAGCCCTAGCGAAGGATAGCTAGGCACCTGGCGAAGGAATGCCAGGATACGAAGACCTGGCGAAGGACAGCTAGGCACCTGGCGAAGGACTACTGCGCAAAAGTCCAACCGGAGGAGCCGGTTAGCATCAGGTACATTCTCCCGAGAGGAGTAGGTGAAGACGCATTCCCCGTCGAGGGAACAGTAGGCGTCGGTTCGCCCTAGGGCTCCATTTGGGAGGCCCAAAGTCAGAACCAAGATAGCTAAGGTTGTATAAACTAAAATCTTATTGCTTTATGGTGTTTTGGACTAACCCTGGATGTAAGACCGAAGGAACGAGTGTCTGCAGCTCAGAGAGCCTCAAAGGAGTAAGGCAGCAGCTGACCAGGGCGCCCGGAGTGTCCCGGGCGCCCCCAAGGTGAACACAAAACACATGAAGCAAAGGCAAGCTTCGACAGCTCATGGGCGGAGCGCCCCCATGCTCCCGGGTGCCCCCCATGCTCCCGGGCGCCCCCAGGTGAAGCTAACGAAGCAGAACCCAGGGAAGCCAACGGATGAGAGGAGACCCGGTCAATCCGGGCGCCCCCAGCGTTCTGGGCGCCCCCGTCAAAGCCTGATCCCGAGTTTTAAGGGATCAGAGCTAACCGAGAGGGAAGCGGATCGGCTAACACGTGGGGGGGGGCGCCCCCGACGTCTCGGGCGCCCCCAGGGGCTATAAAAGGGCCCTCGACCCCAAGGCTTCGAACAACACTTCTTCCAACGCCAACTTGCTCTTCGACTCAAAGCGCTCTGCTCCAGGAACCTTCCACTCACGACTCAAGCGCCTACGACGTCCATCTGCACCTAAGTATAAACTACACCGGACGTCGGTAACGAAGAGCTATTTTCTTTCAGTTTACTATACTACAATTGTACAACTCTTGTAAACTATTTTTGCGCACTTATAGAATTGCCCGCAGAAAACGGTCAACGACCGTGGGCCTTGGNTTAAGGTTTTTAAAATAATTTTTCAAATAATTTTACTTATCAAAACCTGTCTCACAAAACCTATAAGGCTAACGTGATTGAAAACCCTAGATTTGGGTGAGACAGACTAGGCAGTGAAACTCAATTTAAGCTATTCCTGACTCTAATTGGATCCAAATCAATAAAACTCTTTATGTGTAGGAACATAAAGAATTGGACCAATGGATGTTGGATAGCGGTTGCTCCAGACACATGACTGGAGATAAATTGAAATTCACCAAACTCAAGTTCAAGAACCTAGGCTCAGTGGCATTTGGGAACAATGCTACACTCAAGGTAATTGGGTCAGGTAATATTGAACTTAAATCTAACTTTGTTATTAAGAAAATACTTTTGGTTGAAAACTTCAATTTTAACTTGCTTAGTATAAGTCAGTTATGTGATTCTGGTTATATAGTCACCTTCAACAATTCTAACTGCCTGATTAGAAATGTACAAGACTCAGAAATCATGCTTAAGGGCACTAAGAAAAATAATGTATACACTATAAACCTTCCCCTAGTACCTAAATATATGTTAACTCAGTTAGAACAATCAAATCTCTGGCATAGGAGACTAGGTCACACTAACCTAAGAATTATTTCAAAAATCACCCAACTTGGCCTAATTAAAGGTATTCCTATAATTAAAAATCATGAAAACCTAATATGTGAATCATGTAATCAAGGTAAACAAACCAGATCTAATCACAAACTAATTCAATCTGATCTAACTCAAACCACACTTGAGCTCCTGCACCTTGACCTATTTGATTCACATGGAGCCAAGTCACTAAGCGGAAACCGGTACTGCTTAGTAATAGTTGATGATTACTCAAGATTTACATGGGTTAGGTTTCTAAAGACCAAAGATGAAATCCTAAACCTTTTTAATGAATTCTGTAAGTTAATTGAAAATCAAAACGATGCTAAAATCAAAAGACTTAGGAGTGACCACGGGGGAGAATTTGAAAATCAACGGTTCGAGGAATTCTGTAAGGTAAATGGGTATTTACATGAATTTTCATGTCCTAGAACCCCCCCAACAAAATGGGATAGTCGAAAGAAAAAATAGAACTTTACAGGAAGCCGCTAGGGCTATGCTCAATGAATTTAACTTAGCCAACCAATATTGGGCAGAAGCAATTAATACGACTTGCTACATCCAAAATAGGGTCTTGATTAACAAGTGACACAACAAAACACCCTATGAACTATATTACCATAGACTTCCAAATCTACACTACCTAAAGGTCTTTGGATGTAAAGTCCATATCCTGAACACCAAAGACTACTTAGGAAAATTTCAGTCTAAGTCAACCCCAGGCATCTTCCTAGGATATTCAACCACAAGTAGAGCCTATAGGGTTTACAACAAACAAACTTAGAAAATTGAAGAAACAACAAACTTAATATTCGATGAAGAAATCAACTCAACATCTGATAATCCAGACCTAACGTCATCAAATTCTGATCAAGAAATTAATAAACAAACTGTTGAACCTTTAATTGAACCCTTAAACGAACTAACTATTGAACCAACCACTGAGTCAAATCAACCAACTGTTGACCCAATAATTGAACCAGCTCAAAGAGTTGAATCAAATAGTGAACCAAACCGACCAGCCGGACCTAAGGCCGAACCAAGTTCTAGAAAAACCAAGAAACCCAGACTCAATCATCCAACCGATCAAATTGTGGGTGATCCAACTCTAGGAGTCAGAACTAGGTCTTCCTATAGAAACCTTAGTCAGATAGCCATGATCTCAAAAATTGAACCCAAGACTATAGAGGAAGCCCTACCTGATCCTGATTGGATCATAGCTATGCAAGAAGAGCTAGCCCAATTCGAAAGAAACCAAGTCTGGGAATTAGTGCCTAAACCTGAGGGTAAATTCGTCATTGACACTAAGTGGGTTTTTAAGAATAAGTTAATGATCAAGGAGAAATAGTCAGAAATAAAGCCCGCTTAGTAGCGAAAGGATTCACCCAAGTAGAAGGGTTAGATTATGACGAAACCTATGCCCCAGTAGCTAGACTTAAGTCCATTAGGATGTTATTAGCCTTTGCATCCCATAAAGGATTCAAACTATACCAAATGGATGTAAAGTCAGCCTTTCTAAATGGATTCATTAAGGAAGAAGTCTATGTAGGACAACCCCCGGATTTGAGGACTTAGAAAGACCTGACCACGTTTACAAACTTACTAAAGCACTATATGGACTAAAACAAGCACCTAGGGCCTGGTATGAACGCCTATCAACTTACTTAATTTCTAAAGAATATAAACAAGGTCAAATTGACTCAACCCTATTTATTAAAACCTTAGGAAAAGATCTATTTATTGCCTAAATCTACGTAGATGACATAATCTTTGGGTCCACTAACTCAAACTTTCTAAAAGAATTCGTGAAAATAATGGAAAATGAGTTTGAAATGAGTTTAGTTGGTGAGCTCAATTTCTTTCTAGGTTTACAAATCAAACAAACTAGAGATGGAAACTATGTCCATCAATCCAAATATGCTTAAGAATTAATAAAGATAAAAATAGATAGTGACCCTGATGGAAAACCAGTAGACCTTAAACTCTATAGAAGCATGATAGGAAATCTACTGTACCTTACAGCCAGCAGACCTGATATCCTTTTTCTGTAGGAATGTGTGCTAGATACCAAACATGTGCTAAGGAAACGCACTTAGCAGCCCTAAAAAGAATACTAAGATATGTTAAGGGCACCCTAAATGTAGGGATTTGGTATCCTAGGACTTCAACTTTTGATTTGTCAGGATACTCGGATTCTGACTACGCTGGTTGTAAATTAGATAGAAAGAGCACAAGTGGAAGCTGCCAACTGTTAGGAAATAGTCTAGTAAGTTGGTGCAGCAGAAAACAACATTGTGTAGCTTTATCCACAACTGAAGCTGAGTATGTAGCCTTAGGAGAGTGTGTAGCACAACTTTTATGGATGATGCACACTCTAAAGGACTTCCAGCTCAACTACACCCAAACTCAGGTTTTCATTGACAACATAAGCTCAATTAATCTAACTAAAAATCCAATCCACCATTCCAGAACTAAACACATAGAGGTTAAACATCACTTTGTAAGAGACCATGTAGCCAGGGGTGAGATGGTCCTTAAGCATGTAGATTCTAAATCTAACTTAGCCGACATATTCACCAAACCCCTACCTGAGTCTGAGTTCAGCTCACTAGGAAGACAGTTAGGATTGTGCTCAGTAGAATAGGTTAACTCTACTTTTGATTTTCTTACTGCTTTACTTGATTTAAAAATCAGTTTCTAAAAGAATTTGAAAAACTGTTTTACTTAATTTTAAAATCAATTTTTTTTGTTGTCTTGCAAATTTTTCGACTTAGTTTTATTTCAAAACTACCCCCTTTCAAAACTAGGGCTTTTTCGAAAATGGACTTAGCCTAGGCCCTAACCCTAGAACTGCATGCACCTATAGATTTAGAAGCCAGCATCTCACAAGCACCTTAGGATACTTTTGATTGATAACTTAGAAAGGGTTGAGATGCTTAGGTCTTTCCCTTAATTCAAGATGCTTTAAGTCAGTGCATCTGTAGTAATTGGGGCACTAAATACAACTTACACAGTAATCAAGTTAAGTATCAAGTTTAGAAAATCTAACTTGAACAGAACACTTAACTTGTCTAACCCTAGCGAAAACTACTGTTTATAACAGTTAGTATGTAGCTAATTGGATTAGATAGATCCCTAAAAGAAGAAAATGAAACTGATTTGGTTTAATTCTCATCATGAATTGGTTCAGTACAGCAAAATCATGCAAGTTATTTTCCTTTATGCAATTTAATTATTCTGTTTCTGCTATATTTATTTGTGTTTGATATATGGCAAAGGGGGAGAGATAGGAAAGAAGAGAGTTTAAATTTTTTTTAAGAATTTCTTCAACTCTCAAAATTTCAAACTCTATCCTTTATTCAAAAAGTACTTAATTAAAATTTTCAAAAGTACTAAGTTTTTTCTAAGTACTTAAGTTTTTTAAACTTTTTTAAGTACTTCAGTCTTTCAAAACTGTTCTAAGTACTTAAGTTTTTTTAAAACTTCTCTAAGTACTTAAGTTTTTCAAAACTTTTCTAAGTACTTAAGTATTTCAAAACTTCCCTAAGTACTTAAGTTTACCTAAGCACTTAAGTTTTTCAAATTTCACTAAGTACTTAAGTTTTTCAAAACTTCCCTAAGTACTTAAGTTTACCTAAGCACTTAAGTTTTTCATATTTCACTAAGTACTTTAAAACTTAAAAGTTTTCAAAACTTTTTTTGAGTACTTTAAACTTAGGGCGTCAAAATTTTCCTTAGTACTCAAACTTAAGCTTTCAGAATCCTTCTTAAATTTTCTAAGTATTTAAACTTAAAAATTCTACAAGTTCTCCAAAATAGACAACCAAAATTAATTTCTGTTGAAAATTATTCTAAGTAAAAATCCATCCTTAAACTTAGAATTTATTTTCAAAAACCCCACGAAGTTTTGAAAAATCTAAGGGGAGATTCCTTCCAGGGGGAGGGAACAAAATTTAATTTTTACTTACTCTGATTAACTTAACTTTTTGAACCAGGGTTGCCATAAATCAAAAAGGGGGAGATTGTTGGTACAGAAAGCACCCAAGTCGAACCTGAGTTTTGATAATGACAAAAGGGTTCAAAAGTTAAGTCTCATTTGTTATCTAACATGTTACTCAAGTGTGCAGGAAAAGTCTTAGCGAAGGACTGCTAGGCACTGGCGAAGGAATTCCAGGGTAAAAAGTCCTAGCGAAGGACTGCTAGGCACTGGCGAAGGAATGCCAGGGGACTAAAGTCCTAGCGAAGGACTGCTAGGCACTGGCGAAGGAATGCCAGGCTAGCGAAGGACTGCTAGGCACCAGACGAAGGACAGCTTGGGGCTGAAGACCTAGCGAAGGACTGCTAGGCACCGGGTGAAGGACAGCTTGGTATCCAAGACCTGGCGAAGGACCGCTAGGCAAAAGTCCAACCGGAGGAACCGGTTGGCATCAGGTAAATTCTCCCGAGAGGAGTAGGTGAGGACGCGTTCCCCGTCGAGGGAACAGTAGGCGTCGGTTCGACCTAGGGCTCCATTTGGGAGGCCCAAAGTCAGAACCAAGACAGCTAAGGCTGTATAAACTAACATCTTATTTCTTTATGGTGTTTTGGACTAACCCTGAATGCAGGACCGAAGGAACGAGTGTCTGCAGCTCAGAGAGCCTCAAAGGAGTGAGGCAGCAGCTAACCAGGGTGGCCGGAGTGTCCCGGGCGCCCCCAAGGTGAACACAAAACACATGAATCAAAGGCAGGCTTCGACAGCTCATGGGCGGGGTGCCCCCGTGCTCTCGAGCGCCCCCCATGCTCCCGAGCACCCCCAGCGTCCCGGGCGCCCCCAGTTGAAGCTAACGAAGCAGAACCCAATGAAGCCAACGGATAAGAGGAGACCCGGTCAACCCGGGCGCCCCCAGCGTTGCGGGCGCCCCCGTCAAAGCCTGATCCCGAGTTTTAAGGGATCAGAGCTGACCGAGACGGAAGCGGATCGGCTGACACGTGGGGGGTGGGGCGCCCCCGACGTTCCGGGCGCCCCCAGGGGCTATAAATAGGCCCTCGACCCCAAGGCTTCCAAAAACACTTCTTCCAACGCCAACTTGCTCTTCGACTCAAAGCGCTCTGCTCCGGGAACCTTCCACTCATGACTCAAGCGCCTACGACGTCCATCTGCACTGAAGTAAAACTACACCGGACGTCGGTAACGAAGAGCTATTTTCTTTCAGTTTACTATACTACAATTGTACAACTCTTGTAAACTATTTTTTCGCACTTATAGAATTGCCCGCAGAAAACGGTCAACGACCGTGGGCCTTGGAGTAGGAGTCGACCTAGGCTCCGAACCAAGTAAAACTACCTATGTTCGCGATTGTTTTTATTCCGCTGCGTACTTGCTCTAGTTTTTATCCGAAAAGCGTTTAACAATATTCACCCCCCCTCTATCGTTTCTCTCGATCCAACAAAAACTACACCCAGAGAGCTTAACCCCACAGCCAAAATCTTCACACATTTTTCTGTTGGTTCCTGCTGTCGCTCCTCTGCTTCCCGCTTCGTCTTAAGCTCCTGCTCCCATCACCAGGCTCTCCATCAGCATCCACTAAGCCACAGCTTGACTCCTGACTCCCTGAGCACTCAGTCCACTGAAGACCTCTCCAGCTGTGCCTCCGTCAGTCGCGCAGCCGCGTGCCAGAAGCCGTTGAGACCTAAAACTAGCAAACAGACAAACCTGCACCAAGGAATGTCCCCAGTTGACTCTCCTCCATTGTTTGAATCCTCCCTGTATTACATGCACACTTATCAGAAGCTTAGCAAAGCGTATCACAAAGAAATCGACAGTGTATCAGAGAAAGCGCAAAGAAAACAGATGCGATCAGAGCGTCTGACAGAGATTTCAAATTAAAGTTCAGGCACTGATCAGTCACCAGATCGATCAGTGATGACCCTGATCGGTCACCAGACCGATCAGGGTAAGTCCTGAACGATCAGGCTCCAGCCTGATCGGTCCCCAGTGAGAAACCAGGAATCACGACTTCTTGTGATCGGTCACACTGACCGATCACAGGTCGTGGATCGGTCACCAGACCGATCCAACAATTTGCTGGAGGAATTCCAGCTCTCGCAGGTCAAAGCGTCTGATCGGTCACCTGACCGATCAGGTCACTCCCTGACCGATCAGGATCCATCCTGATCAGTCAGGGTGAGAAACCTCCGATAATTTGATCGGTCAGACTGACCGATCATGATGCCTCACGAAACCTACTGACCTCTCCCTGATCGTTCACCAGAACGATCAGAAACCCAGTATAAGCATTTTCTTCTCTCCCTGATCGGTCACCAGACCGATCAGACATCCTTGGTTCGGTCACCAGACCGATCCACAACAGGAGTTCGTGCCAACTCCCTGATCGGTCGCTAGACCGATCCATCGACTCCCAATTCAACTCTAAGTCAAGAGAACGGGCTCCCTAGCCTTCTCTGACTCGTGCTTAGTCCCCCGGACCAAGACTTCATAGCCCCAAAAGGATTTTGGAAGAGTTGCATGATTCATCATAGACCTAACCATGTCCATCAAGGTTCGGTTGCGCCTCTCAGATACACCATTATGCTGTGGTGTATATGGCGGAGTCCATTGGGACAATATCCCATTGTCCCTAAGATAATCTTGAAACTCTTGACTTAAGTATTCACCACCCCGATCGGATCGAAGTATTTTAATACTTTTGCCAAGCTGTTTCTCTACTTCATTTCTGAACTCTTTGAATTTCTCAAAGGCTTCAGATTTGTGTTTCATCAAGAACACATAACCGAATCGTGAGTGATCATCGATAAAGGTAATGAAGTAGCTATAGCCTCCTTGTGCAAGAGTTGACATTGGTCCACATACATCAGTATGTATTAGACCAAGCAATTCTCCCACTGGATTACCTTTTCCGGAAAAGGGTAATTTGGTCATCTTGCCTTTTAAGCATGATTCGCATGTATCAAATGAACCGGGTTCAAATGATTCCAAAATTCCACATCGGTGTAATTCGGTCATGCGTTTCTTACTTATATGGCCAAGACGACAGTGCCACGTGTAGGAGTCTATTCGATTATCTATTCGAGCATGTTTGTTGCTAACTTTGATATTGAAAACGTCACTGGATAAATCCAACATGTAGATGCCATTGCACAAAGTTCCATTCCCATAAAGAACACCATTTAAAGTTATGTAACAACAATTGTTACTGAAAGTTAAATGATAACCTTTTTTATTCAAGCATGAAATAGATACAATGTTCTTTATTAACGAAGGAACAAAATAACAATTATCCAATTCTAAGACACGTCCAGTGGGGAGCTTTAGCAAATATGTTCCGATGGCAACAGCAGCAATCTTTGCTCCGTTTCCAACTCGCAAATTCGCTTCTCCTTTGACGAGTCTTCCTCTATTCCTTAGCCCTTGTATGTCATTACATATATGTGAGCTACACCCAGTATCAAGTACCCAAGTGTTTGAGGAAATAGAATGACATTCAATAACGAAGATACTTGAAGAGGATGGGGCATCGGATGCCTTCTCTTTCAAGGACTCAAGATAAACCTTGCAGTTTCTTCGCCAGTGATCCTCCTTGTCACAGTGATGGCAAGTGCCTTTTAGGGTATTTTCAGTCTTTTTGGCCTTTTTCTTCTTTCCCTTATTCTGTTCATTGGCCTTCCTCTTAGAACCTTTCTTCGAGGAACCAACTAACAGTACCGTCTTTTGATCCTGCTTCACAGAAGGCTCTACAGTCTTCAGCAGGTTGAGCAACTCAGGAAACTGGTCTGGAGTTGTGTTTTCAGGAGGACGGTTGGGAAGTTGATTTTCAAGGACATAAGCAAGCTTCTCTGCCTTGAGGACTATCCTCAGGTTTCGAAGCCAGTCCATGAAGTTTGGCCCAGTCAGTTTGTTGGTGTCCAAAATGGAACGCAAATTCAGAGAAGACATGATCGAGTGATTAACCTAGAAATACAAATTGAGTTTATGTGAGAAGATTGATTAAAGAATGTATCAATATACATAAATTGAAATCCTATTTATTTTTCAAATTGAATAACCCTTATTATCAATTCGGGAGATCGTAGGAACATCTCCAAATAGGTTGATATCCAACCATAGATAAGAACCACCATGGCTGTGGCTATCAAGTTTTTCTTAGCTATGAAGGTAGGTAATTATACCGATTACATATCACATATATGTAACTATCACATTATGCTATCAACTAATTGAATGTTTGCATAAATCATTGGGTTGTTAACTCATTAACAAGTATGTAACATTTTACATAGCACCCAACTGCACCTCTCTTTACATCGACCTTGGCTGTGGCACAACAAATCGATGCTCCAAGCTTAAGGCTGACCCATTAATCAAGAAATAGTTTTAACATGGTTGGAGCTCATTCAACCGTTTAGTCAGGCTTGGATGTGTCCAACAACCAAAACTAAGGATTGACCTCTGACTCCAACTATATTATTCATAAACTAATTCCATGGTTTGAACATGTTGAGGTTCAAGTCGGGCATGGATGTGTCCATCAACCCAATCGAGAAACAAAACTCCGATTCTAACCATATTAATGGAAGGTGTTTGCCTTAATATTTTGTAAGGGGTTTTTGGGTCTCATCTTTTCTAAGCACATTCATGACATAGAATTATGTCATGACTAACGATTTCCTTAATAAAGTATGTATGTGACTTAATTTATCAAGTCTCATTAATTGAATTAGGAACCAGATTTCCTTAATTCTAATTTCACACTTTATTTAAGGAATTGTTTTGAGAAATAATTTCTTAAATTGTCATAATTAATTTTGGAAATAATATGTTCAAGACTTTGATTTCTCTAAATCAAATCTTATTAAATTAAGAGACAAATCCCTTAATTCAACTACATATTATTTTCATGAAAATCTCATTTAAGAAAACTCTATAGGAAACCATTTTCCTAATTAATTTTGGAGACAACAATATGTAAGAGCATCACCTCTTTAAACATATTTTATTCATGGATTTAATTAATTACAACAAATCGTTTTCTAAGGGTGGCTCCCCGAGGCTCAGATACCCAAAGAAAAGTAATTTGTTGTAAATCCAATTGGACGGCTCCCCGAGGCTCAATCCAAATCAAACATGACAATTTCAATTAAAAATTGGGAAATTAAATTACAACAACTAACTTTAAATTGGACGGCTCCCCGAGGCTCAATCCAAAATAAAGAATTTTGTTGTCAATTTAAAAACCAATTCAAATTTAATTGTCAATTAACTGTCCATGAATTTGTCTAGACTTTCTTAAAAGAAAGTGCCCAAAATTGCGAGATTTCATAAATTGGTTTTCAGAATAATTGTAAGTTTCTGGTACAAAGAAAACTTACATATTTCCAAAGTTGGAAAATTTCTAAAATAGAAAAATTTCCAAAATTGGAAAGTTTCCAAAGATGAGAAATTTTCACAATTATTATAAAATTTCAGAAACTAGAAAATTTCAAACGTTTGCGAAATTTCATGAGGATTTCCAAACTTTGAAATTCCTAAATCTAAAATTTATTATAATTTGAAAGTTTCCATAATTGGAAAATTTTTCCGAAATTGAGATCATGACAAAGTTTTCCACAAAACAATTATACGATTATGTCGAACACTAACCGGCTCTGATACCACTGTTGGGTTATGGTGCATGTCGACAAGGATACGAGTTCGTAAAATTTTAAATTTTTACGTGCAGCGGAAGAATTTGCATAAAATAATTTCCTAAATTATTTTAACTTCGTATCTAGCATGCAACCTTATGGTGTGTTGGCATAATCATAAAATAAAACTTTGCGGAAAAGTAAACTAATTTACATTATACCTCTCGTAACTCGAAGTAAGGGACGAGATCCAACCGTAGCGTCCCTTGGAAGCTCCGCCTCTATTCGCGTCCACGCCGAGTTCTCTTCGGGATGACTTCGCAAAGTCACGAGTTTTGTGCCGACGAGAACTACTAGATTCTCGGAAGACACAACTAGAAGAATAAGAGAAAATAATGGAAAACTAACCAACGAAGTAACGGAATCGAATTCCGAGAAGAGAGTAGTCGCTATCCGCTTCTTCTTCTTCGTGTTCGGGTTCTCCTTCTTCTTGATAGCTCACGCCAACTTCACCTTGGATGTAGGTTGGGTGCGCCGGCCCTAAACCACAAGGTTGGGCGCCGGCCCTAGGCAAGAGAGGGAGAGGGAGAGGAGAAGAGAGATTAAGAGAGAGAGGGAGAGAATAATTAATCTCTTGATTGGAATTAAGGGCTAGCCTTTGGTTCCTTTATATAGTAGCAACTCCTTTGCTAAGTCTCCCTCTAAACCGAATTAACGGAATTAACGGAATTAGTTATAAGAAATTTATCTTATAAATTTTCTTATTAATTATTCCGTTTAAACCGAGTCTTTATTATAAACTAATTTATAATAAAACTAATTCTTCTTCTCTTTAAATTATGGAATAAATTTTTATAAGAAATTTATAAACTTTCTTATTATGAAAAAATCAATTCATAATTGATTTTATAAAATTAAAATAAACCAATTCATGGATTATTTTAATCTTCCATAAAAAAATAAATTTCTATAAATTTTATTTATATAAATTTTTTATACAAATTTATTTATCCATAATTTATAAAATAAATCGCACTAGATTTATTTTATTAATTAAACCAAAATTAATTGTTTTCTCCTCTTATTGTGGCCGGCCACCAAAGGGGGTTTTGGCACCCTCTTTGGCCGGCCAAACCAACCCGAACCGCCGCGAATTAAATTCATTTAATTCGCCCAAAAAGCCTTCAAAAGACTTAGCCATTTTTAGCTTCCATTGCGCCTCTGACTAACTCAGATTCGACTTATTTCTCTTGATCGGAAAATCCAATTTTCAACTCGTTTTAAATCCCTCGGATTACTCGTAGTGCGTGTGACTAAATAGGCTTTCGATTTATGTTGGCCGTCTATAATTAACTAATTATAGAACGATCATGAGTGGCACCTAGTAGTACATCATGATCCCCAATTAATCGAAAGATCAACGGTTTGACCTCAGAAGAAATTATTCTGAAACCCTTCAGCAGCTCTAATGAATCGTGCCCCATTCCTTTCACCACCTTATACCCACTTGGTTCAGGACACGGTCTATGGTGTCAGTCCCCACTAGGCTGGCTACGTCACACCTAGCCCAAGTAGTGTCTTTCTCGTCCTTTGGATTTCTAATTACTCTCATGTATTTTAGAGACTCTCACTCTAAACATGATATACTCTGGCCAGAGGTTTCTGATTAACAATCCGACGATAGGCCTGGGTATACATCTCCTCGCAAGGAGTGGTGAATCCTTTATAGGCTGTTCAAACATCTTCGGGCACTTTGGCTTATACCCAACCATCCTGGGTCCACACTTCCTTGGAGATGCTTGCTTAAGATGTTAAAGTATAAGTCTCCATGATCAAGATGACTTGAACACCGCAAGACAAAGGAACATCGCACTTAAGCTGCAGTAAGAACTTCATTGACATATCATTATAGATAACCATATGAAGTCTTACAGCTAGTCACTCCAATGAACTAGTTCCCTTAACTAGCATCCATGTTTATCTCCGGACATCCCAATGTCACCAGCCAGTGAGAATCAGCTGATTAGAGAATAACCCATGCTAGTCTCAACAGAATTGATAGTGTCCGTTTTTATCAATTCATCGACTAGGGATAATTTCAATACTTCACAATTGCACATTTAGAGATAATCACTAGTTGTGATCCCATCACAAATTCTCTTATGCTGTGAGTTGTATTGCGGACATTCAGTAGATGAGTTTAAGATCCCAATCAAATACACAAAACATGTATACTCAAATAGTGAATTATCATTTATTAATATAAATGTTTACATCATAAGGCGATTGCCTTAGGACACTTCTCTCATATCACTAACAGAACCAGGGCGCCTCTAGCCAGGATAAAATTGTCATTTGCATGGATAAAATTCTATCCACTTGGAGGCGCCCTAGATGACTTTGAAACCGCCCTAAGTGCCACGTCAGCAAATGGTAATTTCAAATGTTGGGTTATAAATAGCCCCATATAGCTAGGATTAAAGAAGAACACCTACTATTCATCTCTCTACTCTTTTTGTGTGTTTTCAAAGTGTAAGAGGCTTCTTCGCCTTCAACGAAGGAGTAATTTTCAGAGAGTTTGTCAACATCTTGGATTAGCAACCTCTCAATTGCAACCAAGTAAAACTTTGGAGCCTCTTTTCTTTTTAGTTGGAGCACTGCAATGGTCTGAATCAAAGAATTGAAAAAGGCACAACTAGCTCTATGAGCAGTACAAAAGTGTTTGGTCGACAGACCAATGCAAAGAATTTAGTTGAATTGTTGTTGAGACTTGATGACGAGCAAGTTTCAATTCTTCCTATAGTTGGAATGGGAGGTATTGGCAAAACCACACTTACTCAACTTGTTTTCAGCAATCCCAAAATAGTAGAGCACTTTGAGCTAAGGATGTGGGCGTCTATTTCTAGTAGCTTCAGCAATATATATGGAATTCACAAGAGAGATCTTAGAGTGTGTGTCTGATGACAAGCACGAATTCGACGGTGTAAAGAACTTTGACAAGAGCAATCAAGGAGATGTTAATGCAAGAGAGGTATCTGTTAGTGTTAGATGATGTCTCAAATTAAAAGAATAGTAGTAAGTTATCAGTAATAGAAAGATTGGACAAGCTTTTAGCACCATTGAAAGCTTGCAAAAATGGAAGCAAGATCCTAGTGACCACATGATCGAGAGCGGTATCAGAGATGTTAACTGCAAGGAACTCGATAAATTTGAAGTGGCTGAGTGATCAAGATTGTTGGTCCTTGATCAAGGAGATCACATTTTCTATGCAAATCTTGAGGAGGAACTCAAACTTAAGGAGATTGGCCACAAAATAGCTCAAAAGGCGAAGGGATCGCCTTTAGTAGCAAAGGCAGCAGCAATAATACTGAAAAATAAGCAAAATGCTGAAGAATGGAAGATGATGCTGGAAGGAAAGAAGTTATATAACGATATCCTGCCCATTATGAAACTGAGATACGATAACATACTTGCTCATTTGCTAATTTCCAATAATTTGCAAATCACGGAGTATCACACTGCATCGAGATGAAAGAAAGCAACTCCTTCAAATCATAGAGAATATGCTGATTCAGTGGTTGGAAGTTGCCAATGATTGACAAGCCCATCAATCCTATGATAGTTAGGCATAACAATATTACTCTCTGCCAGCAAATCCAGATTGGAGCCTTTGAAATTGAACCTCAATTTCAACATCTCCATCGATGACGATTCTGCTGGCAGTGAGAAACAAACGTCAAGTCCAACGTTGGAGTTGTCGGCCTCCGGTAGTTGCACCTGGTTTAGGAATGCCTGCTTCACAAACGTCAAGTCCAACGTTGGAGTCCATCGATGTGACAGAGTTGATGATCACGTCAGTGTCGTCATCTTGTAGGGCGAAGGCGAAGCTTGGGATTTGGAGGCAGGTTCTGCCGACAATGATGCCTTTGCTAGGGAGGTAGTAGAAGGATGGTTGTTGCGGGTTCTTCAGCAACGGGATCATTTGCATGACCATTGTAGCTTCTTCGGTGCTAAGATCGGCCAGGGAGCCAAAGAGCAGGGACTCTTCTTGGATTGGTTCAAGGTGGTGAGGCAGAAGGAGAACTTACCCAATCCTAACTAAGATATCAATGAGAGCGGTTCACAGGCAAGCCCCATAATCGTTGCTCCCCTCAAGAAGCCGCTTCTTGATTGGTGTCATAGCAGCTAAATGCATTGCCAAGCACTGCCGTCACATTCGTGCCTTGCGTCGACGACAAGGAATCACTGTAGGCATACAGGTACTCGCATTCATGTCCAATGGGTAATTAGCAAATTTTTGGGTTGTGCTACAACCCAAGACAACCCTACTATTGATCCGTCTCTGCATAAGATATGGGGCCATTGTAGGTGTAGGTCTCGGTAGATCGACTAGTTGGGGGTGAGAGGGTGAAACCTTAATCTTTTGTTTCTAACTTAGTAAAGATGGGCAGATTAGTAAACAATTAAAATAATTAAAAACATAGACAATAAAAAAAGGAAAGAGACTCAGATTTACTTAGTTACAACTAGGGAGGTTACTAATCCAAGATTGTTGAAAGGCCACTAAAGATCTCTTTCTTGGAAGGCAAAGAAGTCTCTTATAAACATTGGAAAGCTCAAAGAAAAACTAAGAAATTCAATATGAGTTATTGTGTCTTAATCTCAACTCTAGGGGTTATTTATAACTCAACGATTAAAGTGACGTTTGCTAATGTGGCATTTAGAGTGCCTTAGATGCGACTCAGGGCGCCATAGATGGATGAGTTTTATCCACGTAGCAACAGTAGCCTAACGACTATTATTGTTGATGCAGTCTGGCCCGGTTGTTGTTTTGGTGTTTGACAATGATTTAAGTTTGGTTGAGCGAATTTGGATTAAAGTCCTGGTCGGGGACTGGGCATGAAACCCTGGTGAGTGAAGCCAGGTCCTAGCTTGTGAAGCTAGGTTGAAATCCCGGTGAGTGAAGCCGGGTCCTGGTGAGTGAAGCCAGGTGTTAGAAATCCCGGTGAGTGAAGCCGGGTCTTGGTGAGTGAAGCCAGGTGTTGGAAATCCCGGTGAGTGAAGCCGAGTCCTGGTGAGTGAAGCTAGGTGTTGAAAAGTCCTAATTCGGAAGAGGTGGGTGAAAAGTCCTAGCTTGGAGGGCTAGGTGAAAATTCCTAGCTTGGAGGGCTAGGTGAAAAGTCCTAACTTGGAGGGTTAGGTGAAAAGTCCCATCTTGGAGAGTTAGGTGAAAAAGTCCTGGCTTGGAGGGTCAGGTGCCTAGCTTGGAGGGCTAGGTTGGATGAAGGTCTAACTCGGAGGGGTTGGGTGAAAAGTCCTAGCTTGGAGGGCTAGGTGAAAAGTCCTAGCTTGGAGGGCTAGGTGAAAAGTCCTAACTTGGAGGGTTAGGTGCAAATTCCCAACTTGGAGAGTTAGATTGAAAAATCCTTAGCTTGGAGGGCGAAGGTGAATGAAATCCTAGCTTGGAAGGCTAGGTCTGCGTCCCTGGATCGGTCTGGTGACCGATCAGGGAGTTGGCACGCTGCTCCTTCGTGGATCGGTCTGGTGACCGATCCAGCGATGTCTGATCGGTCTGGTGACCGATCAGGGAGTATGTGTTTCACTCACTGCACAGCTCCTGATCGGTCTGGTGACCGATCAGGGAGCGAACAGTGAGTTGAGTTCGCCTACTGATCAGGCTCTGATCGGTCTGGTGACCGATCAAAGACTTAGGACTTAATTTTCTAAGTTACTATTCACTCAGACCTGGACCGATCAGGATGGAGCCTGATTGGTCTGGAAGCAGCCTGATTGGTCTGGTGACCGATCAGGCTGGAGCCTGATTGGTCTGATGACCGATCAGGCTGAAACCTGGATTGGTCTGGAGACCAATCAGGAGTATGCAGAAGACTTTTGGATCGGTCTGGTGACCGATCAGGGTCCTTCCTGATCGGTCTGGTGACCGATCAGGCGCAGAACTTTAATTCAAATACGTTGTCAGAAGCTCTGATCGCGTCTGTTTTCACTGCCGATTCTCTGCTACATCGCTGCTTATGTTTGATATGCATTGCTAAGCTTCTATTGGAGTGTGCAGGCTTTACAGGGATGATTCAAACATTGGAAGAGAGTCAATGGGAGGCTTTCCTTGGAGCAGGTTTGTTTGTTTCTCCTTCTCAGGTTTCAACGGCAACTGGAGCAGCTGGCGACTGACGGAGACTCAGCTGGAGAGGAGGTCTTCAGTGGACTGAGTGCTCAGGGAGGTCAGTGGGTTCAGGATGGCTCAGTGGATGCTGGCGAAGCTTGTGATGGTGAGCAGAGCTTAAGAGACAAAGCTGGATGCAGAGGAGCGGAGGCGAACAAGACAGAAACCTGGGAAGTTTGGCTGGGCTGTGTTCGTGCTCTCTGTTGCTTTGTGCTTGAGCTTTCTTGTGCATCTTTGTGAGCTTGTCTTCTCGAGTGTCTCGTGTGCTTAACTTGTATCTTCTTGAGATCACTTGTGGAGAGGTTTCTCCACCGAGAAGGAGGCTTCTACTATCCGGAGTTCACCGGGGCTTGATCTGCCGACGATCAAGGGATCGCCCACCTCACGGGCACGCCAAGGAATAGGGGCAAGTTATCCCCGAACCTTGTAAACGGTCCTTGTTAGCGATCCTTGGTTTGTATTCTCTGTTTCTGCAGTTTTGTTAAGTTTGCTTCTCTGTATTTGTTTTGTTTCCGCTGCTACTAACTTACGTGCAGAGAAGATTCGAAAAGAGCCAAGAAATTGTGTCTGGCTAGATTCACCCCCCCCTCTCTAGCCATCTCGTCTCCAACAATTGTGTCGGGACTTGATCGTATAGCTAAAGGGGGTGAATAGTCAATCACCCACTTATCGTCTTTGGTTTGCTCCTACACTTGTTAGTTGCGCAATACGAAAATATAATTAAACTAAACTAATAATGAACAAACGCTAACATCAAACCTTTAACGTGGTTCAGAGATAAAACTCCTACTCCACGATAGTCCGTAAGGTGGATGATCCTGATATGTTGGTGGATGAGTCCTCGAAAAGCTTTCGGCTAGCTCGTGTCGCTCCTTGTGGGTGGAGAAACCTCGCTACAACCTTGCAAGCACACATAAGCACCAAGACTACTAATTGACCTCTAACCAAGACTAATTTCATCAACCCTAACCAGCCAAACCAAGCTCCCTTAAATAGAGCTCGTGGCTTAACTAGCCGTTACCAGTCGACTGGTTCCAACACCAGTCGACTAATCTAGTCAAATTCGAACGTTATAGCCCAACGTTCGAATTCTAGCCGACACCAATCGACTGCACAGAAGATCAGTCGATTGATCTTTCTGTGAGCTCTACTAGTCGATTGATCCCACATTAGTTGACTGACCAAACCCTAAACCTAGGGTTTTCCATCTCGAGTGCAGTTCACTCAGCATTTAGACCCTCACGATTCACTTGACTCTTATTGCAGCCTCGACCTGTTACCTTCAAGTCTTCTTCTACTTTGGCTCTCATCCCTCGAATGCATACAAGTCCGCGGCTCGTCTCCACATGTCATCCTTCACGTATGTCTCGAAGTGCGCTCCCCTTGGCTAATCGTTTTTACCTTGTCCACGGTCCCTCAGACGCACCATCTTTCGCCGGACCCGAAGCCGTCAAGCTAAGTCTATTTGGATCCTATAGAACCTGCACACTCAAATACACATATCAAATACAAGGATGAACCTAACTTAAACCCTTTGCCTAAATATCAAAACACATGGTCTCATGGACCATAGATTGCCTCAACATATTGTTCACTTAAGGCGCCCTAGTTCCTATTGAGGCAATCTATGGTCCGTGGGACCATGTGTTTTGATGTTTGGGAAAAGAGTTTAAGTTAGGTTTACCTTTTTATTTGATATGTGTATTTGAGTGTGTAGGTTCTGTATGATACACATAGACTCAGCTTGATGACTTCGGGTCCGGTGAAGGATGGTGCATCCGAGGGACCGTGGATAAGGCAATAACAATGAGCCAAGGGAAACAAACTTCGAGGCATACGCGAAGGATTGCATGTGGAGACAAGCCGCAGGCTTGTATGCATCTAAGGGACGAGAGCCAAAGTCGAAGAAAACTTGAAGGCAAGAGTCAAGCTGCAAAGGAAGAGTCAAGTGAGTTGTGAGGGTCTGAGTGCGAGTGAACTATACTCGGGATGGGAAACCCTTGATTAGGGTTGTACCGGTCGACTGGTATGAGATTAGTCGACTGATAAAGGTCACAAAAAGATCAGTTGACTGATCTTCTGTGCAGTCGATTGGTGTCGGTTGGGAATTCGAACGTTAGATTGTAACATTTGGATTCAGCAGGATCAGTCTTCTGGTGTTAGAACCAGTCGACTGGTAACGGCTAGTCAACCACGACCTCTATTTAAGGGAGCTCGATTTGGCTGGCTAGGGTTGACGAAATTGATCTTGGTTAAAGGCTAATTAGTAGTCTTGGTGCTCAGACGTCTTGTGCGAGCTTGTGGTGAGGTTTCTTCACTCACAAGGAGAGACACAAGATAGCCGGAGGTTTTTCAGGGAGTCATCCGTCGAAAGATCAGGATCGTCCACCTTACGGACAACCGTGGAGTAGGAGTGTCATCTTCGAATCACGTAAATCGATATGTTCTCTTCTATTTAGTTTTAGTTTAATTGTATTCTACTTGCGCACTAACTTGTAAGAAGAAGAATCGAAGATTAGTGGGTGATCGACTATTCATCTCCCTCTAACTGGGCATTTGATCCCAATAGTTCCGACCGAGAGCACCCTCAGTCGGGACTGCGGTGCCTTCATGCTTTTTAGCGACAACTCGAACTTCTACATCTGAGATGCCCTCAGTCACAACTGAAGTGCCTCAAGTCTTCAAGGTCAGCCTCCGAGTTAACCTTTTTGGACTCTGCTTACTTAGGTGATGCTCCGATTGTCTATAGTTGAACTCGCCAGAATCCAACTCCGACCTTGTCCTTGAATGTGCTTCCTCTCCAGCTTCCTCTCAACTTGTCTCCATGTCATTCTTCACATATGCCTTTGAAGTCTACTTCCTCGACTCGCTCTTTGAAGTCCTCTTCCTTCAGCTCTCGTCCCTTGGATGCTTCACTCGGTTGTTCCTCATGTGTGGTTCACTAAGTCCTGCAAGACTCAACCACACACATCAAACCAATATGAAAACCTAACTTAATCATATTGACACACACATCAAAATCCATGATCTACCCGATCAAACTTGGGTCGATTGCACCAACAACTCTTTGTTGACGTGGCATTTAGGGTACTTTAGACGCGAATTAGGGCACCCTGGATGGATAAGTGTTATCCACACAGCAAGGGTAGTCTAACATCTATTGTTCACTTAGGGTACCCTGGTTCTGATCGAGGGTGCCTTAGTTACAAACTAAGGCACCCTCAATCAGAACAACAATGCCCTCGCGCCTTTCAGCGGCAACTCCAACTTCTGCATCCAAGCCGCCCTCAGTCACAATTGAGATGCTTCGACTCTTCAAGGTCAGCTTCCGAGTTTACCTTTTTGGACTCTGTTTGCTTGAATGATACTCTGGTTGCTTAGAGTTGAGCTCATGTCGACTCTCTTCTCGTGACATTTTTTCGCTCGCTATGTCTTCCGCTCGACTTCTTGTGCTCCTAAGCTCCTACACACTTAGACATAAGGATCAAATACCACAGGACCTAGCATGACTTGGTTGACCACATCAAAATCAATCCAGGATACTTACAGTGGGGGGTCGCTAATATGGTGGTTCCATTTTTTTTATTTATTATGAATATTCTAGTAAAAGGTGAAATCTATTACTTAGAGACCCCTACGATTGTCGCACGCCATTGGGATGAGAATAAATCAGATACATTAGCCCCCGTATGGGAGGATATACTCCAGGGTGATGAAACCCTTAGGAATCGACCCTTACCCATTCTGATAGTGCTACCATACTACAGCCAACGGTGCTATGCCCTGGGGACAAACAAGTAACATACACATGAGGGCAAGCCATAGTGTGAATATTTGTTTGTTGGATTTGTGTCCAGTTGATGCCATGTCACTCTTGATAGTTTCACTCTTTGACATTTATAAATATCACTAGGGGTTTAAATGAACTAAATGTTCGTGAATATGTTTACTTAATAAGAGTTTGTTTCTTTTCATTTAATACACACAAAATCAATTAAATAAGTTTGAATAACTCGTTCAATTAAATGAATTATAAGTTTGAACATATACATTTAATTCGTTAATATTTATAAATCATATTTGTAGATAATGTAATTGTGAATAATGTTTGTGGACCATATTTATCAATAAAATTTTTATTAACATGCTAAATAAACAAAGAAACATTCAAAATGAACAAATGAAGCAAATTCAAGTTCATAAAAAAACCAAGTCAAACTTAAATAATTATTTTAACATCTTGATTTATTTTAGTCTCGACTCGACTCGACTCGACTATTTTATCAAACAAACTTAAACATTATAAAATTTAATTCAACTGGACTCGTTTATCATATATATCATCTTAGAGGTGGCCATCTTGATCTAAAAAAAAATTATCGATCATCAAAATAAATCAAAATACAAACATAAATCCAACATCTTAAAATTTTTAAACTTCTGATATCTAGTATATCCTGATAAAATTTTTAAATTCTCATTCTCCATCCCACTTATTACCGAAACCCCGAGGCTAGCTGTCACATCACTTGGTAGAATATACGGCGAGAAATGCCTCAAGAGGATAAGAACGACATTAATTGGCTAGAACATTAAGATCGATCACTTCGCGATCAACATTAATTTCCAATGTCGGGGGGCATTCTCGGTATTTTCGCTCTCGAAGGAAGCATCCGGGTAACGGACGCCTCGAAAAGAAAGCATCCGAGAGATTTTGAGGGGAACAGAATCTCCACGTGGATGCTCAGGAAGAGAGAAAACGATCCGCGCTGAGTCGGAGCGGATCCGAATCTTTTTCTCACACCGACGTGGTGACGTGAGGGCTGAGGTGGTGGGAGCGGGCAATCAACGTCGGAAACCGCGTTTGCCCTGCACGTGGCGCGGCGGCCGCCACGCGTGACCATGCGCTTCACATGCCGGCGACGGCAGTGCAAGCAAGAGGCCTTCAATTGTAGGGCGGTGCAAAGCGGCACCAGCACGGTTGCCGGTTAATTACCGAAAAGGAATGGACCGTCTGCTCCTGTCGGCCACTGGCCGCTGCCGTGTCTCCCATAAATTATTCTCTGCCCCTTCCACGAGATCTTCCGGAGCAATTATTGTCATTTTATCTTCAACAATTCATTTAACAATCATTTAACGGTGAATTTGATTCAAAATTATCATATATAATCTAAATTATGTTATTATCAAATAATCATATAATCAAAATTATGGGAAATAAAATATAATCGAAAGTTGTTTGGTTCAATTTAGGTAATCAAATAAAATCTTATTTGTTTAGAGGTAATGGTCTATAACTTAATATAATATTTTATCATATTACCCTTTAATTTGTTTAGATAATTTTATTTATTTAGACTTAAGGGCATCAACGTCAATCGTCGATGTCTACGTAGGTAGTCGGTGTCTAACACTGGTGGCCGACGATCGACGCCGACTGACGGCCGGCGATCGGCGATCGGCGGCCGGCGACCGGCGGCCGGCGACTGGTGACCGGCGGCCGGCCACGCCGCCGACGATGCCGCCGGCGATCGGCGCAGATCGTCGACCGGCGGCCGACGATCGTCGGCGGCGATCGACGGTGGTCGCCGACGATCGTCACCGGCGATCGGCGATGGTCGCCGGCCGCCGGCGATTGGCGCCGGCCTCCAGCTATCGTCGCCGGCGGTGGCTGTCGGCGATCGTCGCCGGCGGTGGCCGCCGGCGACGATCGCCGGCGGTGGCTGCCGGCGATCGTCGCGATAGTCGCCGGCGGTGGCCGCCGACGATCGTCGACGATAATCGCCGGCGGTGGCGGTGGCTGCCGGCGACGATCGCCGATGGTGGTCGTCGGCGGTGGTCGCCGGCGATCGTCGCCGGCGGTGGTCGCCGGCGATCGTCGCCGGCGGTGGTCGCCGGCGATCGTCGCCGGCGGTGGTCGCCGGCGGTGGTCGCTGGCCGCCGTTGTCGGTCGTCGATCGCGAATAATGCTTTCGGAAGTTAATAAATTGTAATGATTATTTTCGTCTTAAATGTAAATATTGGAGGATAATTTTGGAAAGATAAGTTCCATAACCTGGGAATCAAGAAAAACCTTACTTCCCTAAGGTTTTCCGATTCCTAGTTGCATGCCCCTTTTGTTGACGTGTCGGGAATCGATCATTACTTGGGAATCACTGATTATCTAAACCAAACAAGGTTTTTGTTGATAACCTTGGATGGATAACTAAGATTATCAAGGATAACCCTCAACCAAACGCACCTTTAAAGTTTTCAAATATTCAAATCATCCATTTTAATATTAAAATTATAAAATCAAATATTTAATTTTGATCAAAATCAAAATTAATTAATAGATATAGAGAGTTTTAAAAAAATATAAAACTAGATCTTATTCATGCTGTCAAATATTGATTCAATATATTATATGGAAAGAAACTATATTTTAATCATAAATTTTTTTAATCATTTTAAATAGTTTTTAATCAATTACTATATTATGACATCACGAAAATATATTTAATCGATTGTTACAAATATAGAAATCGATTCGAAGGGGTAAAAATTAAATTAAATATGTGATTTGATAATTTTAAAATTAAGTAAAGATATTTCAAAAAAAATTCTATTGGATTCAATAATTTACTGTTCATTTACAAATTTATCACTCTTAATTTACATTAAATAATTCAAATACAAAAGATAAATACATTAAAAATAAATCAACAATTTATTAATTTTAATTCAAAATGATTCCTCTTCTTTAATCTTATTCTATTCTCTCGATGTACTACAAACGTTAACAAACTTGATTTATTAATTTTAATTCAAAATGATTCCTCTTCTTTAATCTTATTCTATTCTCTCAATGTACTACAAACGTTAACAAACTTTAATTCTCATAGCTTTAGTAGGTGAAAGTGACCATCACAGTGCAAGGCACAGTAAACTTGTCTTATGAATCTCCTTAAGGAATTATA
Organism: Boesenbergia rotunda; assembly: GCA_024364735.1. Taxonomy (NCBI): domain Eukaryota; kingdom Viridiplantae; phylum Streptophyta; class Magnoliopsida; order Zingiberales; family Zingiberaceae; genus Boesenbergia; species Boesenbergia rotunda. The sequence goes on along the minus strand of JAGFNQ010006792.1, from coordinate 141,136 downwards.
TATATATATATATATATATATTATATATATATATATATAATATATATATATATATATATATATATATATATATTAAAATGACATACTGTACGTCTTATTCTACACGTCCATGTCCGCTTGTCTCCTAATCGATTGATGAATCGTTTGAGAGACGAAAATTGATGAATCAATTATGACCTTAATCAATTAAGGTAATGCGTCTCCTTAATCGATTAAGAGATAATCTCAATCAAGTAAGATAAGTTTTAATCGATTAAAATATATTTCAATGGTCTTGAATCGATTTAAAGTGCGGTGTCGTGATCATTGACGATCGTATTTAACTGAAATTTAATCCCATTCACTTTAGGGTTCACCTTTCTCTCCTGGGTTATAGTTTGGGTCGGACCAAGCAGCCGGAGGCCGCCGATGCTGGCGGTCGGGTACGCACAGACGCCCTCGATCATGAGGTAGCTCTAATCGATTCACTAATCGATTGGTGATAAATTGATTGAAGTTGAATGTTGTCCATAATCACGCACAAACGTGACACGCAGAAGATTAGTGACATCACGCATAATCATGTCGTGCGCCTATACGCGACGTGATTCGAGGCGCCTTCCATCATACCTTCCATATGATGGAAGGCGCCTCCCGTGTTTTTTTTAAACAAATTATTTTTTAAAAAATAATATTTTCTCTGATAAATCTTAAATACCTATAATATACCCTGTGAACATCTAAATTCTTTTTGTTTGAACACTATAATCCAAAAGGGATGACTAAACCCTAGGGAAAAATCTTATTAACTTAAACTCACTATAACACAACACCAAAATCCTAAAATTTTAAATGTTAAATACCTATAATATACCCCGTATAAGCATCTAAATTCTTTTCGTTTGAATACTCTAACCCAAAAGTGACGACAAAACCCTAGAGGATAATCTTATTAACTTAAACTCACCATAACTCAACTCTTAAATCCTAAAATTATAAATGTTAAATACCCATAATATATCACGTGAGTATCTAAATTCTTTTCGTTTGAATACTATAACCTAAAAGGACAACTAAATCCTATTGAACACTATAACCCAAAAGGACGACTAAATCCTAGGAAAAAATTTTATTAGCTTAGATTCACTATAACTCAACCTCTAAATTTTAAAATTTTAAATCCTAAATATATTGCAAAAAAATAAAAAATTTATTTTACGAAAAAAATCAACGGAAGACACCTTCCATCATTACATGACAATGAAATGTGTCCTACATTAAGTCTGTAGTGGAAGGTTGAGTGTGTGTGTGTATATATATATATATAGACAAATGATATCGTCCACGACAGGCGTGACTGAGACGCCTCCCATGTAAGGAGGCGCCCACGGCAAGTGTGCACGCCTACCGTGCAAGATATCTCCTCTCTTTCTATATATATGGATGCAGGTGATAACCTGCACACTTGCTGTGCGCGCCATTCATAAGCGTCTCCCAATGGTGCTCACAATAATATCTACTCTAATTAAATATATACAGAGAGGGGAGTATAGACGCAGCTGATAATCTATACACTTGCTATGTGCGCCATTCATGGGCATCTCCTTGCATGGGAGGCGCCTTCATGAACTGAGGTGCCTATGCAGGAAGGCGCCTATGAATGGTGCTTATAGTAGATATACACGTTATACCTACTTTTGGTGGCAAAAAAGGCGATTCGCTCGCCCCAGCGCCCCCGCCAATCTGTCCTAGGACCAACACAGAGGAAGTAAATCATGAGAACTACTACTCAAATATTATGACTAATACGTGAGGAGGGCCAATACAGAGAAGTTATACCTACTCTATATATATTGAGAGAGGATATATATATATATAGAGAAGAGAGAGAGGAATGATTTGCTACGGACCGCGCGCTAAGGACTGGCGACCTGCAACTTCTCGACACCAACGGCGGCCTTCGACCGTCGCCCCCGAACAAAACTATAACCCGGGGGGGAGGGTGCGATGAACCCTAAGAGGTAGGATGAACCCGTCGGGGACGCTCCCGAGCCTCCGGTGGCGGATCAGGCACACGACCTGCGACTTCTCGACACCAACGTCGGCCTTTGGCTGTCGCCCCCGAACAAAACTATAACCTAGGAGGGGTGCGATGAACTCTAGGGGGTAGGGTGAACCCGTCGAGACGCTCCCGAGCCTCCGGTGACCGATCAGGCTTGCGCTGATCGGTCACGGTGACTGATCAAGCAAGGCCTGATCGGACCGATCAGGTGTCAATCCGCACGCGATCGTGTGGTGTGTCCGCTAATCAGCTCGCGCGTGTGCCGGAACCTTCTAAACTAACGGATGAGGTAGACGCTGACGTAAGAGCTGTGCTGCGAACTTAATTCCCAGCCACTCAGTTTAATTCAGAATAAGGATATATATCGGCTTTTAATATTTAACAATATTATATGTATGTCTATATAATTCACTTCACAGACAAAGTTGTTTGTTTAACCTGTTTCGATCTTAAGGTGAAGCTTCCTTGGGCAAGGACAAGACGCAGTTGGCTGAGAATTATCGACGTGCGTACGTGAAAATTATAAATTAAAAAAAAACACACACACACACACAATAAATGATGAACTCGCTAGGGGCATTTCTGTAAACTTAAATTGCCTCGATCATACGACAGCGTCGACGACGAGAGGTGTGTCATCTTTATAAATGCAGAAGAAATCTAATGGGATAAGATCGACCTGCTCTTCCATTTCTTCTCCATTTCCATAACAAGGTATAAACTAACTCAGACTGTTTAATTTCTTCAAGCTCTGAAAATGGCTGAATTGTTTGTGTAATATATATAATGCAGGTAATTGCAAGGCGACGGCACTCTGAAAATGGACTCCTCTGCGTCGGCGATCCCAAGGACAAAGTCAGAGCAGCTGGAGAAGGTCTCGACGAACCAGTCCATAAGTCGAACGGCGTCAGCCGAAACCGTACTGAACGCCGACGGCAGCAACGGAGGGCCGAGTTTTTCCGGGAAGTCGAGCTTCGGAAGGAAAATAATGGGAACCTCACCGGGGAAGAAAGCCGCGAGCCACCACAGTAGAAGGTCCCGGAGCGCACAGCTGAAGCTGGATCACTCGGAGGACGTGACCAGCGGGGCGGCCCTAAGCAGAGCCTCCAGCGCCAGCTTGGGCTTCTCCTTTTCGTTCACAGGCTTTACAGCCCCGCCGGAGGACATCCTTGCCGATCTACCGACCTTTAGCGACGACGACAATGGTAACTACCAAATAACGTAACTGCCATAACACTATAACTCCGTTACAAAATCTGAGGAACATCCTCATCTTACAGCAAAGGATCTAGAAGCAGGGAAGACTGGGAGAAAGATCATATCAGAGCCAACGTTGCCGATATATATAAAGGTATGTAAACCCAAAACAGATGCATGATTAATTCTGCCTTTAATTTAGTCAGGTTTGATCAGTAGCTCCATTTATCATGCAGTTTACAGAGCTGAGCTACAAGATAATCCTCAACGGTGTAACAACGACCACTGAGAAAGAGATCATCAATGGAATTACAGGTTCAGCGAGCCCTGGAGAACTTCTAGCCCTGATGGGGCCTTCAGGAAGTGGGAAGACATCCCTCCTTAACCTTCTTGGTGGAAGGATAGCTAGTAATTTGATCGAAGGCTCGATTACTTACAATGATCAACCGTATACCAAGTCCCTAAAGAGCAGGTAACAACACTAAAAACTAGTAGATACACTCACTCTGATTGATCTTTAGTAGCTTAATTGGTTACACTGCAATGACCTCTCAGGATAGGATTTGTGACACAGGATGATGTTCTCTTTGCACATCTTACTGTAAGAGAAACATTAACTTATGCGGCTCTTCTTCGTCTTCCGAAAACGATGAGCAGGCAGAATAAGGAAGAAAGAGCAATGGATGTCATCTATGAGCTTGGTCTTGAGAGGTGCCAAGATACGATGATCGGAGGATCGTTTGTAAGAGGAGTTTCGGGAGGTGAAAGGAAGAGGGTATCGATTGGGAACGAAATTATAATCAACCCATCTCTGCTTCTTCTCGACGAGCCCACCTCTGGTTTGGATTCAACAACAGCTCTAAGGATAGTGCAAGTTCTACATGACATAGCTGAGGTAATTAAGTTGAAATTTTAGAGTACAACTATCACAAGGTGCAAAGGATTTGTACAACCTTGGCTTGATTCTTTTTCGAGAAGTTAAATTTGATTTAGAATGAGCTTGGTTTTTTTTAGATACTATTGAACTTTCAGTACAAAATTTTATGTATTCAATTTTAGTTGAACAAGTTATTCATTTAATTAGCCTTGTATATATATTGAACCAACATAAATAAACTATTATCAAGTAAAACATCTAATTTGCTGATCACCAACGTCCGACACAATTTGTATCCTATTTCAGGCGGGAAAAACAGTGATAACTACAATTCATCAGCCATCTAGCAGACTGTATCACCGATTCGATAAACTGATCCTTCTGGGAAAGGGGAGTTTGCTATACTTTGGGAAGGCATCCGAGGCCATGGTATATTTTTCATCAATTGGCTGTTCTCCCCTCATATCAATGAACCCCGCAGAATTCCTTCTTGATCTTGCAAATGGTAACTTAAACGATGTCACAATGCCTTCAGATTTAGAGGATAAAGTACAGATAGAAAATCTCGGTAGCGATCTAAGGAACAACGACAAACCATCTACCACCGATGTACACGAGGTGAACTTACTTACTTTCCCTGATTTGCAAAAGAGTTTACTTTCTCATCTCAAAATCACTCAACATAATCAGTCGTTTTTCAGTATCTGGTGGAGGCATATGAGAGTAGATTCGCCGACAAGGAAAAGAAAAAGCTCATGGCACCTCTTCCGGTGAATGAGGACATGAAGGCGACTATGTCGGCTAAGAGGAGAGACTGGGGAGCAAATTGGATGCAACAGTACTCCATTCTCTCATGGAGAGGATTGAAAGAACGAAGACACGACTACCTGAGCTGGATGAGGATCACTCAAGTTATGGCCACCGCGATAATCCTCGGTTTGCTATGGTGGCACACTGATGTCACAACACCAAAAGGTCTGCAAGATCAGGTAAATTAAAAGCCATTAATTCGTTATCGAGATCTAGCTAGATCCAGCTTATTTCTGTTCTAATAATGTATGTCCTGCAAATCTGATATGCAGGCAGGACTATTGTTCTTCATAGCTGTGTTTTGGGGCTTCTTCCCTGTCTTCACAGCAATATTCACATTTCCTCAAGAAAGAGCAATGTTGAAGAAGGAAAGATCAGTCAACATGTACAGACTGAGTGCATATTTCATAGCCCGAACGACGAGCGATTTGCCACTGGATCTGTTCCTGCCCATAATATTCTTGGTGATTGTGTATTTCATGGCAGGACTGAGACAGAGCGTCGAAGCCTTCGCTCTCACCATGCTTACTGTATTTCTCAGCATCATCGCAGCTCAGGGATTAGGGTTGGCTATTGGTGCCTCCCTGATGGACGTCAGGAAGGCGACGACTTTGGCTTCAGTTACCGTAATGACTTTCATGCTCGCCGGTGGATTCTTTGTGAAGGTACGTAAGTAAGAGAAATTAAACAGCTTGAATTACCATGGACAGAGAGATCGATTCGAGTGTCGTTTTGCAGAGAGTTCCAGTGTTCATATCCTGGGTCCGCTACTTGTCCTTCAACTACCACACCTACAGACTGCTGCTGAAGGTGCAGTATGGCAAAGCACCGCCTTCAGTGAATGTGAGCAAGCTCGGCAATGGCGTTGCAGAAGTTGGAGCTATGGTGGCGATGATTTTCGGCTACCGACTCTTGGCGTACATCTCCCTCAGAAGGATGAAGCTTCATGGTGCCTGAGCAAATAAAAGGAAATGATCGATCAAGAAGGTTGAGATTGTTTTAGTATTTTTGGCACAAGAGACGAGTAACAGCAGAAGTAAGGAATTGTTTGAAGGATCAATTTATAAAGAACGAGTGATTAATCTCCAAAACTAGTTTTGTTGTTGATAGATCCTAAATATTTCACATTTAAGCGTTTTTTTTTAAATTGCAAATAGACTCGCTGTCATATATTTTATCCCGAGATTACCCTTCTAGTTTTGGGATGGCAATTCCCTCCAATCCGAATGGAGAATTCGACATCCGATCCGAATGGAAGAGAATATGAAGGACTACTAATACTCGATATCCAATCTAAATACTCGATTAAATTATATATATATATATATATAATTCTCTTTCTAAACCAATTAACTATTTTTTTTAATGTTTATGTCAGGTGTTTAATTTATTTTTTAATTATATATATATATATAATATGATATTAATTTTAATATATATTTTTTAATCATGATAGTTGAATAGAAATAAAAAATTTATAATTACGAAAGATAATGATTTTTTAATGAATATGAGTATGGATATATGATGGATATGAATACGAAGGATATAGAATTCTATCCGAATCTGGTCCATTGCCATCATTATTCCAGCTCCGATTAACTACCACAATGTACCATAACGTTGTGAAAACCTTACTTTTGGCATTATTGTAAATGATTAATGAAATTGGATAATGTCGAACCTCAAATGATCGGCTCGATCCCACATAGATTTTCCACCGACCGCTATGATAAATCAGGAAGCACTCGCGACGAGCAGTCTAAAAGCACAGCGCTTCAGGATTCACGCCCCATTTGAAAAAAAAATTCTTATAAAATACGTCGTAGTTAAGAATTTAATCACGAGATTATACCTAGTTATTTATCCGATCCGCCATAGTTCTGAGGACACTTTTAGCCTTATTGTATCACATATAACTAGCTGTTATCATATTATTTGGAAATGATTTTGATGAATTTAAAATAATTTAAATAAGTTTATCAAATTGACAATTTAAAATAATTTTGATATAATAGTCCTTATATTAATTTTGATTAAATAAAATAATTAAATTTTCATATTATAATAATTAATGAGTAGTTACTACATATTATAATAATTACTTTACCAATGTTGAAATTTAAGATTCTGCTATAACTAGGTGGTATATAGTTAAAAAAAAATAAAAAATAATATATCATGTAATAGTCGAATATGAGATCATTTAATCTTATGTAAATTTTTCATCAGCAGTCAGATAAATCGAAAAATACTCCGATGAATAATCTAGAAGCCTAACATTTTATGATAGTACATCTCATTTAAATTTTTTTTTATAAAATACATTGTGACTAAGGATCGAACTATAGATATTTAAGTAATAACTAGTCGTCTTTCTGTTGCGTCATAAAAAAATTGATTAACGAGATTTTTTAACCTCGACGACCGGCCCGGCCTCACGGAAGTTTCCCACCCGTCGTCAAGGTAAATCGGGAAGCGCTTGCGGTGGCGGTCTAGAAACTCAACGTCCCAGGGTTCGCGCCTTATTTGAAGAAAAAATTCCTACAAATACGTCGTAGCTGGAGATCGAAACACGAATACCTGGGATAATGATTAATTATCCTACCACTGCATCATAATCTCGGAGGCCTCTCTACTGCGTCATAGCACTTATGATAGATAGCTAAGTAATAGTTATACCCGGTTGAAAATGATTTTGATAAATTTAAATAGGTTGATAAAAAATATTTTAATATAATAATATTTAATATAAAGTAATTTTAATTAAGATGAAATAATTATTTTTTTCACGTTATAGTAGCTCATTATAAATAGTTGCTACACTGGGTTAGAATATAAAATTTATTTTGAAGTTCAACTACAACTATTTGAAATAATTTTGATCTATTTAAAATAATTTTAATAAAATTTAAGTAATTTTGATAAATTAATAAAGAAATATTTTAATATAGTAATATTTATATAATTTAATTTTTTATTAAGGTGAAATATAGATTAACATGAATAAATTGTATTTTTATATGGAATATATGATAGCATGACATGTCACACGTGGAGATATATCCTTCCAAAGTCCACCAGGGCGGCTTGTCCAGCTCAGCATTCAAATGTACCTCCGCCGCCACAGCTTGGATTCTCACTAGATACATAGCCGAATCCCACGTGGTGAATAGCTCGGAAGCTGCGGAACGAACGTTATCTATCCGGCTCGGTAGCCGGTTGGTGCACGGTGACGTTGCATATTCTATTCGGCCGTGTTATTCGCGTTCGATTGCTTGCCCCTTTATATGTCTATTGATCTCCGAAATCGATAGCGAAGACGGCGAAGAAGCCGTCGGATCCTGCTGCGATCGATCATGCCTTCCGAATCCGGAGCGAGGTCGACCTTCCGGGACCGACGGCGTCCGGTGATCTCGAAGGACAAGCAGAAGCCGGACCTGGGCGCGCGTGTCGCGGAGTCGGCTGGGCAAACCGCGGCAGGGTGCGCGGCCGTGTTCTGCTGCTGCCCCTGCGGACTGGCGAGCCTCCTCTACCTGGCGGCCGTGAAGTTCCCGGCCGGCCTCTTCCGACAAACCCTGCGCCGCGGCGCCAGCTTCTCGAAGAAGGGAGCAGGCATCCAGACAAAAAAAGACGTCTTTGACGCCGCCGCCGCCATCACCGTCAAAGCCGACTGGATTCCGGTAGCGCTGTGGCCGGAGGACGCGTGGCCGTCTATGATGGACTCTCCAGAGATGGCGGCGTTGGAGAAAGAGATGTCGGCGTGGTTCTACGGCGCGGGGTTCTGGCGGAGCCCTTCGCAGAAGGATTAAAGGGGACTTCACCGGAAAAAGGAGAAGGAAAGCCGGCAAAGGTGAGAACTTGACCTTCGCCGAGACGGAACAGAGGACGACAGATTAAAATCCCACCAAAGGTGAGATTTTTAAGTGCCCTGACGCAGTTCAAACGCAGATTCCAATCCATCTTCTTTGATCGAGTGAAACACGACAGTTCAAGCAGGAACCGATTCTTCATTGCTAGCCAAGCGTCGCCCCAAAACGCCATTTTTGACTGTTCTCTCTGAATCCACAATTAGTCGCTTTTATGATACTCGGAAATTAGGATCGTTCTTGCAGGAACTTCTGTTGCTAGGCCATTCTTAGAGTTCATGCTGTGTCATTGAGCTTGGCAACAGAGAAGTCCAGTTCCTGTAGCTTGTGGGATATTTGGCATTTGACTCCAAGGCTTGAGATTAAAAGTTTTCAAGAAAAACAGAACACAAGTTGTTAAAGTTAGTATTACTACTGAGTTGGGGCCAAAGGAGAATAAAAGATATATAATTCCAAACTATCAACTTTTAGACGTAATAAACAAAGAGGCTAATGACATTTTGTCTTCTCCTTCTTACTTCTAGAAGTTCTGGTGTTCTTGCTACTACAATACTTTAATAACTAATATAATACTATTATATAGTAATTACGTAGTAGTTGTTATAATATGTAATAGCTACTGTTATATATAATTTACATAATAATAGTTACTTTTGATATATGAAAGTAGCTAGTTGTTATAATTATTTTATAATGATTTTGATCCATTTAAAATGATTTTGATAAAATTTAAATAATTTTGATTAAATTATTAAAAAGTATTTGATATAATAATAGTTTAAGAATAATAATTTTAATAAGATATCTATTTATCAATATCTATAAAATATAATTTTTGCTACAGTACGTATACAGACGTGACATTCAATTCATAAGGAGCTTACAATTCCCGCTTAAACCAAATCTAGATTTTATATTTTAAATTTTTTTAATTAATTTTTTTATTTCTCTTTTTTCCTCCCTTCCCTAACCCCTCTGATTGTCGACCTTTTCTCTGCTCTACCCTCTATTGGCCTCCCTCCCCTAACCCCTCTGATCGTCGTCCCATTCTCTGCTCTGCCGCCGCCACCTTTGCCGTTGTCTCCTTCGATTGTGCCACCGTCTCCTTCGATCCGGTCGTCTACGTTGTCGCCTTCTCCTGTGTCGCTATCTCCTTCGATTATGTAAAAGTTTCCTTCAATCCTATCGTCTACAGTGTCGCCCTCTCCTTTGTCGCCGTCTCCTTTGATCCTTCAACTCGATAATGAGAATAACATTCAAGGTTTATTTCCTTCTCTAATCAAATTAAGATTTATTGATAAAGAGACATTGTTACTCTTCTTTATTTAAACATCAGGAGTCCCCAAACAACAACCATAAGGATAATGTAATTTGCTTGAAGAAAAATTACAATATATTAGGTAATACATGGTTTCTCTGTATTTTGTAATTCTTCTAATTTATCCAGGGAGATTATAAGAAAAAATCTTATAATTTGAGTCATTTCAATTATAAAATTATTTTTTATTTTAATTTTTTTATTTAATAATAAAAATTAACATATATATTATCATTAAACATATTATTTGAATTATGTAAAATTCTCGTCCATCACATGAGTATTACATTAGTTTTTAATATAAAACATATATGATGGTATCCTTTTAGTTTTTTTTTAAAATCTGCTTTTAACTATTTATATAATTTGAAATATCTTTTAACTTTTGCCAAAAATAGTAATCAAACAAAAGAAAATGCACAATTTCCTTGTAAGAGTTTTGCACTTTTGAATTGCCATGTTTGAGTTTTGCACTTCTTCGTGTATTTTGATAGTGCCGGGTTATTTCATGAGCACCTCGACTTGGTGCTTAAATATTTGTTACAATGAGCACCCAATTTCGGTACTCAGATAATTGTTACACCGAATGTTGGATCAAATAGTAAACAAATCTGAAATGATCAATTCGGCCCTATGAAAATTTTTCATCAGTCATCAGGGTAAATCGGGAAGCGCTCACGGTAGGCGGTCTAGAAGCCCAGCGTCCCAGAGTTCGCGCCCCATTTGGAGGAAAAATTCCTGCAAAATACGTCGTAGCTTAGGGATCAAATCGCAGATGTCTGGGATAGCAGCTAATCACCCTACCACTGTACCATAGCCCCGAGGATAGATATTTATTACGCTGAGCACCTAGTCTCGGTGCTCAAATTTAGGTTCCACCGAGCAGTCGATGATTAGGTATTCAAATTCAACTCCATGATCGTTTACGACTGATGGATACGTGATATTTTTTGAATAGAGAAGATTGAAGTGGATGTCAGATCTAGTTTTCTGATTACCTTCCTTAAGAATACATGATGCTCGATGAACGGAAAGCCAACTAACAATTGTCAAATCTGGTCTTTTAGTTGCCTTCCTCCGAACATGTGGCGCCCGATGAATAGAGAAGTAGCTAACGGTTATCGGATCTAGTTCCTTCACTTACTCATACGAGAAAAAACGAGAGAGAGCGTAACATCAGACGTGGACACACTCTTCCAACAGCTATATAAACATCAGGAAGGATAAGCCTCATGTATGATGATTTTATTCTTCTTGAAAGCGGAAACAACTCTTCTCTACTAAACTTTTTTCTTCTTCCTCTAGTTTCATATCTCCACAAACCCTAGCCCTCTTCTGCTGGTGATTAACTTCTGATCCATCAACTTGCATATCCAGGATTACACACTCTATCAAATTTTGGTCCGCTGCATTCTACCACTGACTTCTTGAGATGTAGCGGTTATGCGACCTTTTTATTCCTTCCTACTTTATGCCATGATTCACCGTCTTGATATAGACATCAGACTCTATATTTTCTAGACGATCATCTATGCATCTAGTGTCTCTACCTGATCGAGAGTTCGGACACCTTATTGTCATATCTTGACCGCACTCTTCCATTCTTACGGACGCGATATTTTTGCTGGCGAGGTTATCAGGATGTCGGAGTTCGATGAAGTAGGGATTAGGAACTTCTCCTTAGCCGTGATAGACGTCTCGACCACTGGGGTCATCTCGTGGAGATGACAGGGAGCTCCACCGTAGGATGATTCTGAGGATGATGAGGACGAGGATTTCGATGCCGAGGACTTCGTTGCCGAGCTCGAGGCGGAGCAGGATCACATATCGACATCTCCTCCTCCTTTGACTACAGACCAACGTCTTACCCGGCTTGAGCAGGAGATTCACAGTCTTTGGGAGGAGATGGAGGCCCAGCATGTGGAGAGGATGGACGCAGATTAGGCCCGTCACGCATAGATGATGGCTATGCTTCGATCGTGGCATCCGGGCTTATCTTTTTCGTAGTCTTGATTTGTATTTTGACTGTGGGTGGATCTAGACTTGACTTAACTGTTGACATATTTTCTTGTTTGACATGTTTGACTTTGGTTGACCTATATTGACTTGTCTTGCTGTGCTCAGTAGAATAGATTTATTTATTTATTTTTTCTTAATTAAAATCTTTTAAAAATCATTTTTGAAAATCATTTTCTTTAGTTATCTTTCAAAAATTATTGTTTTTAACTGCTTTTCAAAAATCCATATTTTTAAAAAAATCAGATTTTTCTTAAAAGTTTTTACTTATTTCCCCCTTTTTTACTTAGTTTTCAAAAACTTGTCCCTCTAAAAATTAGGGATTTTTTCGTTATGGACTTGGCTTAGGACTTACCCTAGTTTGCATGCTCCTATAGACTTAGAAGCTAGCATCTCACAAACACATTAGAGATACTTTGATTGCTAACTTAGACTGAGTTGAGATGCTTAGGTCTATGCCTTAACTCAAGATGCTTTAAGTCAGTGTATCTAAAGTAGTTAAGGCAATAAATACCACTGAACATTAATCAAGTTAAGTAATCAAGCTTAGAAAGTCTAATTTGATAAAACTACTTAACTTGACAAACCCAAGTAAAAGCTACTATTTTATAACAGGTAGTAAGTAATAAACTGGGTTAAACAAGAGTCCAAGGATTTATTTTTTTATTTTTTATTTTTCAAATTATGCTTCAAACTTAGTGCATGTTTACTTTTGATTGCTTAGACTCAAATCATGGTTGGACTCAAACGGGTAGATTAACTTGGTTCAGATTTTATTTTTCTATATTAGTTCTTTTTTATTGCTTAACTATTTCAAAATTATTACTTAGAACATATTATTTGCTTCCTTTAAAAAAATAATAATAATTCTTGACATTATTCATTTTCTTATTAACTTAGAATTATTTTTCAAAATTTACTTATGTTTTTTAAATTCACGGGCTCTAATACTTAATTTCTTTCTTCTTTGCCCTCTCCTTAATCAAAATTTTTTTCTTATATGACAAAGGGGGAGAGTAAGGAAAAGTAATTTTTTTTTTCAAAAAATGTTTCTTGCAAATTTTTTTTGATATATGGTAAAAGGGGAGTGTAGGAAATGTGAAGTTAAAAAAAGTTTTTTCAAATATTTTACTTTTTCAAAACTTTATTTTTCAAGTTTTCAAAAAGGATGTTTTTTCTTTTTACTCTATTTTTTCAAAAGGAAGAAATTTCAATTTAATTTTTTTTACTTTATTTTTCAAAGGGAAGAAATTTCATTTAAGTTATTTTTACTCTATTTTTCAAACGGAAGAAATTTTAATTTACTCTATTTTTCAAAGAGAAAAATTTAAATATAACTTAGAATTTTTCAAAGTACTTTTTCAAAATGATACTTAGAATTTTTCAAAGTAATGAACTTTTCAAAGTAATACTTAAAATTTTTTAAAGATGTTGAAAAATCTTTCAAATTGAAAATTGTATGTTTTTCAAAAGCTTCAAGGGGAGAATTTTATATCAATGGGGAGCTTTATGCATTCTTTCAATTTTCTAAGATTTTTTTTCAAATTACAAATGTTTTAAAACCTAAAGGGGGAGATTACTTATCAAGGGGAGACTTACAAATTTTTTTTTCAAATTTTTTTAACTTTGAAAACATTACTTTAATATTGAAAATATTGTTTAACTCTGTTTCTTTACTGGCTTATATGTTTTTTTTAACTTAACTTTTGAATTAAGTTCCCATAAATAAAAAGGGAGAAGATTGTTGGTGTCGGAAGCACCAGTTCGAATCGAGTTTTGATCATGGCAAAGGGTTCAAAATTAAGTATGTTTTGTGATCTAACATGGTTGACTAAGTGTGCAAGAAAGTCCTAGTTTACCTAGGCACGAAGTCTTAACCTGTAGAGTTGAGTACGAAGTCCTGGTCTTGGATTGGGCACGAAGTCCTAGCCGAGGGTTGGGCACTGAAGAGTTGACCGATTGTTGGGCATGAAGACCTGGTCGAGGACTAGACACCGAAGACCTGATCCGAAAGATCGGGCAGAAGACTTAGTCGAGCGAGAACAACGGACAGAAATAGGGACGAGTCAAGGAATTGACGTCTCAAGATCCAAAAACTTCAAGGCCGAGCAAAACTGGAGGTGTCGGTTGGCAAAAGGTAGCTTCTCCATAGTGGAGTAGGTGAGGACGCGTTCCCCGAAAGAGGGAACAGTAGGCGTCAGTCCAACCTAGGATTTCATTTTGAAATTCGAAGTCAGGATCAGACAGCTTTGGCTATTATAAATGCATATATTTCGTATATTATTTATTGAACTTGGACTAACCTATTTTGCAGCCCAAGAAGTTGACCCAACTGCTTTGAGGGCGCCCCAGAGTACTTGGGTGCCTGAGTATACAGGCACTTGAGAGGTCTCAGGCGCCCGAGAGGTCTCGGGTGCCCCAGTTGGATTTGCTCAGCGTTGACGAAACTAAGTTGGCGGTTGCTGATTGGGCACGCCACGTCAGTGCTCAGGTGCTCCAGAGCACTCAAGCGCCCGAGAGAGGATAAAATTTGGCTGAGTCAGCGAATGACGACGCGGTCGAATCGACGACGTGGAGGTGCCCCTATGCGCACTCGGGCGCTCAAGTGCCAATATAAAAGGGGTTTCACCCACTCAGTCTCAACACTCATTTTCAACATCAATTCAAGCATTCAGAATCACTACAATCAAGTTTTTTAGTTTTCTGTGCTCAAGTTCGTAGCACTAAAATAGTCCGAGGTCGACGACGCGCTCAACGACGAAACGCCCTGGCCATTCTTAAGCAAGTGTTGTCGGTATAGATTTACATTTGTTATTTGTACTTATAGTTACATATTTTGTAATATTTTATGAATTATAGAATTTTCCTACGAAAACGGTCAAGGACCATGGGGCTTGGAGTAGGAGCCGTCACTGACTCCGAACCAAGTAAATACAAAGCGTGTTAGTGTTGTTTTTGACTTGACCTTTTTATTATTTCGATGCGTTTACTCACGTTTTAAATTTGAGAAATCTCGTATCGATATTCACCCCCTCTATCGATCACATCGATCCCACAATCTCCTCCCGAGTTGGGTGCTATTAAGAGCGAGAGGTATTGCACCTACCATCATTCTTCCTCTCACTCCACGGAGGAAGGTCATGCTCTCCATCGTCCTCTGATGGACGATGCCCATAAGTATCACAAATCAAGGTACTCCCCTAAGTATTGTCACCATTCGCCGTGGGCCAGCTGGTCGAAAGAGAAAGAGCCCCACTGAAGACGGGCATGCTCCCCTTCAGGGTGGGGATCACCTGGATGGAGGACACGCTCGCCACCCTAGGATCCAATGAAAGGAAAAACACTCACTTGGGGACCTCTAAAAGGAATGGTGGGTATAATTTCGGGTGGACCAACAGATGGAGAATCCAACAGGGTAAGAAAGCCTCATGCCCGTTGCCTGGAGAACTACTCGATCGGAACCAATCAGAAGCAGCGGGAGGGTCCTATGCTATCTTTCGGGCCAGAGAACTTAGAAGGAGTAGAAATTCCACATGAAGACGCTATGGTAATTGAAGTTGTTGTAGCTAACTATACTATTAAGCGAATTTTCATTGACATAGGCAACTCAGTCGACATCATCTTCAAAGATGTGCTGGATCATATGCAGATAGAAGAAGATGATGTTAGGGCAATCGGCCCAAGTATGTTCGAGTGGATCATGGTTTTGATGTGTGTGTGTCAATATGATTAAGTTAGGTTGTTATGGTGGTTTGATGTGTGGTTGAGTCATGCAGGACTTGGTGAATCACACATGAAGTACGCATCCGAGGGACGAGAGACAATGGAAGAGGACTTCAAGGGCAAGCCGAGGAAGTAGACTTCAAGGGCATACGCGAAGGATGACATGGAGGCAAGCCGTGGGCTTATATGCGCATCTGAGGGACGATGAAAGCCGAGGAAGAGAACTTCAAGGGGCGAGCCGAGGGAGTGGACTTCAAGGCATACGCGAAGGATGATCTTCGGAGTGAGTGAGAGTGCAAATGTAAGCTGGGCAGTCAACTTGTGCTGAGGTAGTCGACTGCCAACACAGAACTTAAACTCACAGAAAGATCAGTCGACTGGTCCAGGACCAGTCGACTGATCAGTTCGAAAAACTAGTCGTTAGGCTAGCCGTTGGCTAGTTGTTTGGCTAGGACCAGTTGACTGCCCTAAGGCAGTCGACTGGTGGCGAGCTGGACTGTTTGTTTGAACAACCCTCTCCACTATTTAAGCAGTAGCTCAAGGCTAAGAGAAGATTAGCTCTTCATTGTAAGATCTTCTCTTTGTGCTCATCTTCCTCCTCAAACTCTAGATTCATCTTGTAAGGAGGAAAAAAAATTGTGAGAGGTTATTCTCCACCGAGAAGGAGAAAGACTTAGCCGAAGATTGCCGGGGCATGATCCACCGAAGGATCAAGGGATTGTCCACCTCAAGGACACGCCGTGGAGTAGGAGCAAGAAATCTCCGAACCACGTAAAACGGTATTGTGTTAGCATTGTTATTTTAATTGTTAAGCTTCCGTTTGTGCTAACCTTGTAGGGAGAATTGCGACTTGGGGTGATCGAGCTATTCACTCCCCTCTAGTCGTGCCATCGGTCCTAACAAGTGGTATCAGAGCGCAAGGACGCCTTCAACAGACTAACCACCGAGAAGAGCAAAATCTTTGAAATGGTCGGCTTACACATCCAACCACCAAAGTTTGAGGGAGAATTTTCATGGTGGAAGAAAAGGATGGAGGTATTTTTCAATACCTATTTCGATATAATGCTAATCATAGAAAATGGGTTTGAAGTGCCTAGGGATCAAGACAACAAATTGCTTGAGAAAATAAGATGGAGCAAGAAGCAAAAGGATAATCACTTGGCAAATTCTAAGGCCTTGCACCATCTACTAAGTGTGCTTCCCAACCAAGAAGTCACAAGGATTGGGAGCTACTCAAGTACCAAAGATTTGTGAGATAAGCTAATAGAGCTTCATGAGGGCACTTCGGAGGCTAAGATGGCAAAGAGATATCTTCTCCGATCCCAACTCAACAATATCAAACTTGATAAAGGGGAAAAATGTATCAAATTTACATGCTAGATTTAAGGAAATACTTAATGGACTAACCAGTGTAGGAGAACAATTGTCCAACCGAGACATTTTGATGAAAGTCATCAATACATTTCCACGAACATCAAATTGGAGCTCAATGGTGGACTTATATTACATCTCCAAGAATCTAGAGAAAACATCTCTAGAAGAATTCTTCTCAACCATGGAGCTTCATGAAACTCGAGTTGGAGGAACAATTGAAGAGGTATACAAGCCAAGAAGTATAGCCCTTGTGGCAAACAAGGGAAAAGGTAAAAAGAAGAAGATTTTCTCATCTGATTCCGAGGAATCAAGTGCATCAATGGATAGTGATGCGGAAGCTTACATGGTAAGAAAAATGAGAAAAGCATTTAAACATGTTTCTACTAACAAGTCTCATGATAGGAAAGGGTCAAGAAGCAAAAGTAAAACAAGAAGGATCATTTTACAATTGCCAAGGAGAAGGACACATGAGAGCTGTGTTGGTGCAGAAAGCACCAAAGTCAAACCTGTGTTTTGATAATGGCAACAGGGTTCAAAAGTTAAGTCTTACTTGTTATCTAACATGTCACTCTAGTGTGCAGGACAAAAGCCTAGCAAAGGAATGCTAGGCACTGGCGAAGGAATGCCAGGGCAAAAAGCCCTAGCGAAGGACTGCTAGGCACTGGCGAAGGAATGCCAGTGTCAAAAGCCCTAGCGAAGGACTGCTAGGCGCCAGGCGAAGGACAGCTTGGGACTGAAGCCCTAGCGAAGGAATGCTAGGCACAGGGCGAAGGACAGCTCGGTACCCAAGACCTGGCAAAGGACCGCCAGGCAAAAGTCCAACCAAAGGAGCGGTTGACATCAGGTACATTCTCCCGAGAGGAGTAGGTGAGGACGCGTTCCCCGTCGAGGGAACAGTAGGCGTCGGTTCGACCTAGGGTTCCATTTTGGAGGCCCAAAGTCAGAACCAAGACAGCTAAGGCTGTATAAACTAATATTTTATTGTGTTTTGGACTAACCCTGGATGCAGACCGAAGGAACGAGTGTCTGCAGCTCAGAGAGCCTCAAAGGAACGAGGCAACAGCTGACCAGGGCGCCCGGAGTGTCCCGGGCGCCCCCAAGGTAAACACAAAACACAAGAAAGCAAAGCAAGCTTCGACAGCTCAACTCCCGGGCGCCCCCGCTGCTCCCGAGCGCCCCCAGCGCTCCGGGCACCCCCAATAGCAAGTCATCGAAACTCAAGCCAGCGAAGCCAAGGGATAAAGTTTGACCCGGTCAACCCGGGCGCCCCCAGCGTCCCGGGCGCCCCGGTCAAGATCTGATCCCGAGTTTGAAGGGATCAGAAGCTGACCGAGACCGAGGCGGATCGAGTGACACGTGGGGGGGGGGGGCGCCCCCGACGTTTCGGGCGCCCCCAGGCCCTATATAAAGGGCCCTCGACCCCAAGGCTCAAGCAACACTTTCAATCAACGCTTCTACGCTCTTATGCTCTCGCGCCTCGCTCCGGAAACCTCCCAACTCGAGCTGACGACGTCCCGCTGCTCCGAAAAAGACAACCTACATCGGACGTCGGTAAAAGAAGAGTCTTTCTTTTTATTTGTTAAGTTTACTGTGCTATATTTGTAACTCAAAACTGTAAACTGGTTTTTGCGCCTCATATAGAATTGCCCAAAGTAAACGATCAACGATCGTGGGCCTTGGAGTAGGAGTCGACCTAGGCTCCGAACCAAGTAAAAAATTACCGTGTTCGCGTGTTTTGTTTTTATCTTCCGCTGTGCAAATTCTCTATCTTAAATCCGAACGCTTTCCGATATTCACCCCCCTCTATCGGTTCTCTCGATCCAACAAGTGGTATCATAGCGGGGAAGTTCAAACTTGGTGCAACCACCAGTTTGAAAATTTTTCGGATTTTTATTTTCTTTTCTCGTTTGAATTTTTTGTTAAATATT
The DNA here is from genome assembly GCA_024364735.1 of Boesenbergia rotunda. NCBI lineage: Eukaryota > Viridiplantae > Streptophyta > Magnoliopsida > Zingiberales > Zingiberaceae > Boesenbergia > Boesenbergia rotunda. Next base: position 121,983 of record JAGFNQ010006792.1, on the reverse strand, counting down.
TCGTTTGAATTTTCTTTTTCCCGTTAATCGAGGTTGGTGCAACACCCCTCGTTATTTCATTTTATTCATCCCACACTACTAATCCAAGACCAAGTCTTGGGAAATCTTTTTTAGTTATTTTTTTCAGATTAAATGGCCATCCAAGAAGGATTCAGCACCGCCAGACCTCCACTTTTCAGTGGAGAAGACTTTTCCTATTGGAAAAGTCGAATGGAGGTCCACCTGAAAACTCAGGTGGACATGTAGATTATCATCCAGTCCGGACTGGAGATTCCCACAAATGCTGACGGGGTTCCTCAAAGCTACACAGAGTGGGACACCGCTCTGAAACGAAGAATCGAAGCAGATGCAAAGGCGACTCAGACTTTTCAATATGGCTTGACAAAAGAGGAGCTAAACCGGGTGGGCCCCTTCAACAGTGCCAAGGAGCTGTGGGCAAAACTGATCGAGCTGCACGAAGGAACATCAGACACTCGGATCAGTAAGAGAGATCTGCTCCTAAACAAACTGTACACCATCAAGATGGTCGACAATGAAACAGCAGCCCAGCTCCGCACACGAATCCAAGAATTGATGAACGACCTTCACACTATAAGCCACAAGGTCGAAAACCGTGACCTAATAAGGTATGCCTTAAATGCTTTCCCTAGAAATACCTTGTGGGCATCTATGGTAGATGCATACAAGGTTTCAAGGGATCTCTCTAAAATTAAATTAGATGAATTGTTTTCTGAGTTAGAACTTCATGAACAGATTAACTGCAATATGGCCGAGAAAGGTATTGCCTTTGTTGCAGGAAAAACTGGAAAATCAACAAAGAAGAAGCCACAACCTGAACCCGAGTCTAACTCAGACTCAGAAGACGAAGAAGGAGATCGACCGAAGCTGGTCCGATTGGCCCGAAGTTACTATAAATAATTAAAGAACCAAACCAACAGAAAGAAGTCCAACCGAAGAAAGGACGAACTAGCTGAACCCACAAATGACAAAAACAAGCCCAACGTAACCTGCTACGAGTGCAAGAAGAAGTGCCACTACAAGACGGAGTGTCCAAACCTAAAGGAGACCAAAAAGTCAAGAAGAAAGAAAGCACTCCAAGCAACCTGGGACGAATCTTCCTCAGAAGAAGAAGAAGAAGCACCCCAGTCAAACCTACTAGCCCTGACCGCCTCAGAAGAAGTCGGGACCGAGTCAGAATCTGAACAAGACGACGGCAGACTAACCTTTTCAGAAGACGGCGAAATCAAGGTAAGTGGTTTCAATAGAAGTCAATTAAACGAACTTATTTCTTATCTTTCTCGAGATTTGGCGAAAGCCAAACTCCGAGTCGAATCCCTTCGACAGGAAGTAAAACTCCTGAAAGAGGGAGCTGACTCTAAATCCTTAACCGAGAATGTTCAAGAAGGAACTCCTACTCAAGTTGAAAAACTTGAGAAAGAGAACTCCTCCCTGAAAACTCAAGTTAAGGATCTTAGAGCTGCCTTAGAACGGTTCACTTCTGGTTCCAAGGGTCTTGACATGATTCTTGGAAAACAGAAGTCCGTTCTAAATCGATCCGGACTTGGCTATAGAACCAAATCCCGACAAAGATCTTACTTTGCTGTACTGAATCAGTCCAGAGGTAAAATTCAGGCATGGGTACCTAAACTGTACCTGAACAAACCAACTGGATCAAATCAGTATTGGATCCCCAAGGACAAGATTCACATCTTGCCTAATCATTACCGTGGCTTTAGTCCAAGGGGAGCCAAATTAAAAACTATTTTTATTGTTAAATAGAATTTAATTATTGCAATTTGCCTGATTGATTGTTTATTTAATTTCTGCAATTTACAATGCTTAAACTTAGGTTAGTATAAGGACTAAACAAACTTAATTGAAACTTGATAACATAATATTGGGTGGAGGTGAGATGATAGTACGTTAGGGAAACCAATTCTAATAAGATCAAGTTTACTTGGTCTCTTTAGACTGGTGAAACTAGCCGAAGCTACCGATCCAAAATCCAAACTAGTTAGACCAGAACTTTTTCAAAAATTAATTTTGAAAATGAAATTTCATTAAACGGCTTTGTCAAGGAAAGGGTTGATGATCCAATAAGGCTACGGCCAAAGAAGGCCTAGTGCCTCGCCAAGACCTGGAAGCCAATTTTTGAATTTCAAATTCAAATTACTTTTTGTCAAATTCAAATCTAACACAATTTTCAGTTAAGCATAGATTCAAACATCCTTTCAAAATAAACTTAACTGTTTTCAAAAAATTAATTTAATGTTTTCAAAATAAATAATAATTTTTCAAAGTAATTCTATTTATCAAAACCTGTTACACAAAACCTATAAGGCTAACATGATTGAAAACCTTAGATTTGGGTGAGACAGACTAGGCAGTGAAACTCAATTTAAGCTATTCCTGACTCTAATTGGATCCAAATCAATAAAACTCTTTATGTGTAGGAACATAAAGATTTGGACCAATGGTGTTGGATAGCGGTTGCTCCAGACACATGACTGGAGATAAATTGAAGTTCACCAAACTCAAGTTCAAGAACCTAGGCTCAGTGGCATTTGGTAACAATGCTACACTCAAGGTAATTGGGTCAGGTAATATTGAGCTTAAATCTGACTTTATTATTAAGAAAGTTCTTTTGGTTGAAAACTTTAAGTTTAACTTGCTTAGCATAAGTCAGTTATGTGATTCTGGTTATATAGTCACCTTCAACAATTCTAACTGCCTGATTAGAAATGTACAAGACTCAGAAATCATACTTAAGGGTACTAGAAAAAATAATGTATACACTATAAACCTTCCCTCAGTACCCAAATGTATGTTAACCCAGCTAGAACAATCGAACCTCTGGCATAGGAGACTAGGTCACACTAATTTAAGGACTATCTCAAAAGTCACCCAACTTGGCCTAATCAAAGGAATCCCCAAAATTAAAAACAATGAAAACATAATATGTGAATCATGTAATTAAGGTAAACAAACCAAATCTAATCACAAACTAATCCAATCTGACCTAACTCAAACCACACTTGAGCTCCTGCACCTTGACCTATTTGATTCATATGGAGCCAAGTCACTAAGCGGGAACCGATACTGCTTAGTAATAGTTGATGATTATTCTAGGTTTACCTGGGTTAGGTTTCTAAAAACCAAATGTAAAATACTGAAAGTAATTCTAAAATTTAAATCAAGAAATAACCTTGTAGAATACGATGGAAATTTTTTAGAAATTTTTCTGGATTCTTGGTGGAATTTATGAGGATAAATTGTATAAATAACAAAAATATAATTAGGTAATCCGATTTATTGGAGGTATATATATATATATATGGACTAAACCTAGGTTAATCGGCCGAAATTTTCCTTCATTTCGCAGCTCGCCCGCAGCCAAGCGCCCGCAGCCGAACTCCCTTCCTCCTCTCTTCTCTTCTTCGAAATCCCAAATCGCAGCCAAACTCCCCGGGCCTTTCTCTTCTTTCTCTCGCGATGGAGCTCCTTCCCTTCACTGGATCGTGGCATCAACGACCTTCACTTCCTCCTCTCTCGGCGTTGCGAACCCTAGCCCGTAGCCGACAACCCCCCGTCTCTTGTTCATCGGCCATGGGATTACAGGCTTGGGTTCCAGCAAAGAATCTGTGCCTATTGAGTTTTCCCTTGCGGTAGAGGAGGGGAGCGAGCCAAGACCTACACAGGACATCGCTGATCATATGAGGTAAGGTTTTGATACATTCCGCGAATGAATTGGCTTTGGGATGGAATTCTATACGTGACCTTACGTTTGAAGTTGGAAACTTTGGGAATTTTTCTGTGTAAACTATGGTTTTCGTTTTTGGATCTTATCAGAATGGGTTTCGGTGATTCAAGGAGTGAATGAATTATGTCGTTTGGCTGATCTTCCTACTCTGTTGTTGTGCCACCAGAATTGGAACAGGGAGTCGTGCGGGATAACCTCAGGTAAGGTTTGTTGGTTCGGATTTTATGTTGAATGCAAGGGATGTATTGATGTGTTAGACTAAATTGTGAGTTTGGAATTGGATTTGGTTTAAATTGGGTTTTATTGGGATAATCTGTTTGATCACAGATTTGTTTGTAGGAGTTTTGTTTTGGGCAGGTGCTTTCGATCTTGTGAGATGCTGTGGCTTGAAGGATTTCTGTTGTAGGAAGTTGAATGGAATTAGAGGTTGCTGTGATGTTATGTATGTTTTCATGTTAAATTGGTTTGGTCTGTTGTGTCCTGTTCTTGGTGTTCTTTTGCCGTGAACTTGTAGTGGTGTAGCTGATGTCCTTGTTCTGTTTTGAGGCTGTTGTAGCTATTTAGAAGTGTTACCTTGTTAGGGTATTCTGGTTTAGATCAGAGTTATGGATATCCTTTATGATGGGTCCATTTGGATTTGCTGAGAGTTGCCGTTTGGTGGATGTTCTGGGTTGATGTTGGAACTTTGATCGTGTAATGTGTTTGTGGAATTGTCGTGTGTGCATCTATGTGAAGTAGTTGATTAGTAATCCGTTTGGTGTCTTGGTTCATTTATGGGGATACGATTGGGTGACTAAGAGTTAATCATTTAATTAAGTTTCGTTAAATGATTAAGATGATTAGGATAGCTTCCTTAATGGATTAATAGTTGATTAGCGGTTGGTTCTACGTAAATAGCTATCTAATACGTCCTTTGATACAGGACACTGATCGATTTGCGTTGGACTTATTGGACGGGAGGTTCTTTCTGATACGAGCATCTTACGATTGAGGCGGGTACCCTTTGACTTATCTTTTAGATATTGTCATATTGCTATGCATGGTGGGTTATAGATAGCAGTAAGATTATACGCTAGCCGGGTTTATTATGCATGTCCTGGATACTTGTTAGTTATCCCTGAGTTATTATGCATGTCCTGGATACTTGTTAGTTATCCCTGAGTTATTATGCCTGTCCTGGATACTTGTTAGTTATCCCTGAGTTATTATGCATGTCCTGGATACTTGTTAGTTATTCCTGAGTTATTATGCATGTCCTGGATACTTGTTAGTTATCCCTGAGTTATTATGCCTGTCCTGGATACTTGTTAGTTATCCCTGAGTTATTATGCATGTCCTGGATACTTGTTAGTTATCCCTGAGTTATTATGTTGTTAGTTTCATACAGTTTCAGGTATTGTCATACTTATCTGTATGCTTAGATATCTTGATGTATCTCTTGCATTTGATATAGAGGGAGTATGTGTATCTATCATACACCATCCTTGCACTGTTGCATGCCGGCGATCAGCGACTCCCTTGTGGTTGAGCCTAATCGTCTTCCGGTACATGATATGCACGCACGACCACTCATGGGTTAGTGGATACCGTAGATGTGTGCATTTGCTCTGTATTGCTCCGTTCGGCCACTATGAGGAGGGTGAGCGCGGGCGTGGTAGCAGCCAGGGGTCCCTTCTCGTACTGAGCCACAGGAGATGAGAGCGGAGCTCCCTCATATATACATGGGGTAGGGGGTGGTCCTCCGCCAGCATCCTGTCCACCCGGTCACTCAGGAGCAGTGATGGCAGGGTGCGTATAGTTTGTCACAGCTCTACCCATGCGGACGTCGTGGACGATATCCTGACTGGGACTAGGGGGTGACACATGTCATTGCACCATGTGCATACTTTGCATCGTGCATTGTTTGCTGCACTTGATTCTTGCACTTGTTTGACATGCATATTCTGGAGACTTGTTATTTGAGATTATATGACTAATGATATTTCCATGGTACTCATTGTCTTCTTTTCAGGTTAGCTGGATTCTGGTATGTATCTACCTCAGTATTTCCAGTACTAGTTTTTCCATATTGTTGATATGAGACTGTATTAACGTAGATGCTTATTGTTATTATAACATACTATGCATATCTGCTGGGTATTCGCTGAGTTATGGACTCACCCCGTTGCCATATATTTTTATTTCAGGTTGAGATTCTTGGAGTCGCCAGAAGAGCCCAGCAGCCAGTCCCTACCCATCGCGACATGTTTTGTGTTGTACTTGTAGTGTATTTGTTTTATTTCTTTTAGCGATATGTATATGTCGTATGTGTCGTGAGCCCTAAGGGGTTGTTGTATTTGTTGTTTCATCATAAGTCGGACGGGTCCGCAGTCAGGTATGATTTACCTTGTGTTATAGTCAGTTTATGTTTTAGTTTTGAGGCCTGAGGCCAAATATATATAATTAAACTGCGTGGTGATGTCTAGTATGTTCTGTGTATGTGTAAATTGTCCGCCGGACAGGGGAGGTGCTGTCCGATTTTATATTGGATCAGCGGCTCCTGAGTCTCGGGGCGTGACAATTTATTTTGGTATCAGAGCTCAGGTTGCGAGATACCTCGGGTATTTGCGGATTTTTTGGTGTTTCTCTGATACCAATTTATTTTGGTATCAGAGCTCAGGTTGTCAGATACCTTGAGGACTGGTGGATTTTCGGTGTCTATCTGATACCAATTTATTTTGGTATCAGAACGTAGGTTTCCGATGCCTACTTATTTTACTAGTCTTGTCGGATTTGTTCGGAGTGTTTTTCTCGATGTGGTTGTCTGGGACTTGGCGATGGGACTTCTTCAGGCGACAGGTATTTCTCCTGATCTTTTGGATCCCTTATCCTATTTAGGTATTGGTTAGAAATTTTCACATGTTATTGGATCATGTTACTATACCTGTATATTTAGGTATGATTTAGAAATTCTCACATGTTATTGGATCATGTTACTATACCTGTATATTTAGGTATGATTTAGAAATTCTCACATGTTATTGGATCATGTTACTATACCTGCATATCTAGGTATGATTTAGAAATTATCTCGTGTTATCGGATCATGCTACCATTCCTGTATATTTAGGTATGGTTAGTAGTTCTCACATGTTACTGGATCATGTTACCATTCCTGTATATTTAGGTATGATTTAGGAATTCTCACATGTTATTGGATCATGTTACATTTCCTGCATATTAGGGTATGGTTAGGAATTCTCCCATGTTATTGGATTATGTTACTATCCTTGTATTTAGGTATGGTTATTGGATCATGTTATTATTCTTGTACCCGTCTGGTAACTTGGTTAGATCTGATGACTTAAAGTCAATTAGTTTATAATAATCATGGTCAGGATCGACTATGGAGGAGATTAGTTGGCTTGTTGCGGAATTGTCTAAATGCAGAGAATGTTGATTCTTGTGTGATACCGACATACGGGTTGGAAGACGAGTGTTGAACCTGCCATTAAGATATTGGAGGTTAAGGCTTTTGTTTGATTTTTCTTGGACCTTACTATTCATAGTACTTGTACTAGCTACTATTAGCTGCGTGAAGACTAGGTTGCCTACCGTAATGGGCTTGAGTAATATTGGATCAATTCACTTCAACTTATGGAGCTGCAAACTTTTTATGTTATGTATATCTGGACAGATAATCTAGATGTCATGTCTTGAGTACATGATCTGCATTGATGCAGTAGGGTAGCATTAGCTACATATTATTACGATTAGTAGAGGATTGATACATTCTGCTCCTTGGGGGCTTTGACCATGGAACACTTGTACTTGATGGTTGACCTAGGAAGTACATGCTGATAGGTGATTTGAGCTAATACGGAAAAATGTGAAGCTAGTTGCTTGATACTTACGGGTTACCGCTTGTACTTGGTTGAATAACTAAAAAGGTACCTACGGACTTATGATTTGCGTGGAGGCAAATCACTTATAAAACTAGACCACCTTTGGTTAGATGATATCGAGGACGACCCGTTGGGAAATAAAGGAATTGCTTTATAAGTATGTTGAGATACTCCTGAGAGATAGCATGTCTCTATCTCCTTGTTATGGAATAGGACCTTAGAGGGTTTTGACCATAGAGTGGAGGAACTGGACTGTAATGGATTACGAAGCGATGGTCGGTATGACTCGCTAGTTGCTACGCTATTCTATGAGGGATTTTGACTCATAGATTAAGTATGTATGGTTGGATAATCTCGATGGTGCATCAGGATGTACCATCCGTTAGGATGCGGAGAATGTGGAATTAGCTATATCCTTACCTTCCGTTGAGATATTGGACATTAATCAGGAGGTCAAAGATGTCCACCGGTTTGGTTATTATACTCTCATCGTGGATCTATTAATTCACGGGATGCTAAGGTTGTTATCACCGTTGACTTTCTTGTTGGTGCTGAGGGGTGGATTGAGATTGATGAATCTCTATGATTTGTTGTATTTTGATGGATCATTAGGGTGGATAAATGATCTTTCAGTGGTCGATTATTTAAGAAGTCTGTTATTGATAGCAGCATATGGTACGACATATTGACACAATCTCTAAATTATATGTTATCTTTGATGGTTTATTGAAGGATATATATAAATATATATGACTTGTAATGTTTTGGAGGATGTTATTGACTTGGAGATACTTGGTGATATTCATGGATTTTACGTTTTACGTTTGAGGATCGGAGTATAGACTTGGCACCAGTGATCTTAGGATTGAGTGCCCTGGATAGTTGTGATGATTGAATGGTTATTCGAGTGTACCTGGTTATCGGATAATAGTCTCTGGATTGATAACTCCAGTTGCTTCGTAACAGTGTAACCTTAGGGTATCGGCCGAAGTGATTACTCATGATGAGTACAGACATGTTTAGCTGTTAGTGTGTGCCGTATAAGAAATGATGAAATTTGGGGACCAAATTTTTATTAGTGGGGGAGAATGTAAAATACGGCAAGTAATTCTAAAATTTAAATCAAGAAATAACCTTGTAGAATACGATGGAAAATTTTTAGAAATTTTTCTGGATCCTTGGTGGAATTTATGAGGATAAATTGTATAAATAACAAAAATATAATTAGGTAATCCGATTTATTGGAGGTATATATATATATATATATATATATAATATATATATATATAATATATATATAATATATATATAGGGACTAAACTTAGGTTAATCGGCCGAAATTTTCCTTCATTTCGCAGCTCGCCCGCAGCCAAGCGCCCGCAGCCGAACTCCCTTCCTCCTCTCTTCTCTTCTTCGCAATCCCAAATCGCAGCCAAACTCCCCGGGCCTTTCTCTTCTTTCTCTCGCGATGGAGCTCCTTCCCTTCGCTGGATCGTGGCATCAGCGACCTTCACTTCCTCCTCTCTCGGCGTTGCGAACCCTAGCCCGTAGCCGACGACCTCCCGTCTCTTGTTCATCGGCCATGGGATTGCAGGCTTGGGTTCCAGCAAAGAATCTGTGCCCTATTGAGTTTTCCCTTGCGGTAGAGGAGGGGAGCGAGCCAAGACCTACACAGGACATCGCTGATCATATGAGGTAAGGTTTTGATACATTCCGCGAATGAATTGGCTTTGGGATGGAATTCTATACGTGACCTTACGTTTGAAGTTGGAAACTTTGGGAATTTTTCTGTGTAAACTATGGTTTTCATTTTTGGATCTTATCAGAATGGGTTTCGGTGATTCAAGGAGTGAATGAATTATGTCGTTTGGCTGATCTTCCTACTCTGTTGTTGTGCCACCAGAATTGGAACAGGGAGTCGTGCGGGATAACCTCAGGTAAGGTTTGTTGGTTCGGATTTTATGTTGAATGCAAGGGATGTATTGATGTGTTAGACTAAATTGTGAGTTTGGAATTGGATTTGGTTTAAATTGGGTTTATTGGGAATATCTGTTTGATCACAGATTTGTTTGTAGGAGTTTTGTTTTGGGCAGGTGCTTTCGATCTTGTGAGATGCTGTGGCTTGANTGTCCTGTTCTTGGTGTTCTTTTGCCGTGAACTTGTAGTGGTGTAGCTGATGTCCTTGTTCTATTTTGAGGCTGTTGTAGCTATTTAGAAGTGTTACCTTGTTAGGGTATTCTGGTTTAGATCAGAGTTATGGATATCCTTTATGATGGGTCCATTTGGATTTGCTGAGAGTTGCCATTTGGTGGATGTTCTGGGTTGATGTTGGAACTTTGATTGTGTAATGTGTTTGTGGAATTGTCGTGTGTGCATCTATGTGAAGTAGTTGATTAGTAATCCGTTTGGTGTCTTAGTTCATTTATGGGGATACGATTGGGTGACTAAGAGTTAATCATTTAATTAAGTTTAGTTAAATGATTAAGATGATTATGATAGCTTCCTTAATGGATTAATAGTTGATTAGCGGTTGGTTCTACGTAAATAGCTATCTAATACGTCCTTTGATACAGGACACTGATCGATTTGCGTTGGACTTATTGGACGGGAGGTTCTTTCTGATACGAGCATCTTACGATTGAGGCGGGTACCCTTTGACTTATCTTTTAGATATTGTCATATTGCTATGCATGGTTGGTTATAGATAGCAGTAAGATTATACGCTAGCCTGAGTTATTATGCCTGTTCTGGATACATGTTAGTTATCCCTGAGTTATTATGCCTGTTCTGGATACATGTTAGTTATCCCTGAGTTATTATGCCTGTTCTGGATACTTGTTAGTTATCCCTGAGTTATTATGCCTGTTCTGGATACATGTTAGTTATCCCTGAGTTATTATGCCTGTTTTGGATACATGTTAGTTATCCCTGAGTTATTATGCCTGTTCTGGATACTTATTAGTTATCCCTGAGTTATTATACCTGTCCTGGATACTTGTTAGTTATCCCTGAGTTATTATGTATGTGTATCTATCATACACCATCCTTGCACTGTTGCATGCCGGCGATCAGCGACTCCCTTGTGGTTGAGCCTAATCGTCTTCCGGTACATGATAGGCACGCACGGCCACTCATGGGTTAGTGGATACCGTAGATGTGTGCATTTGCCCTGTATTGCTCCGTTCGGCCACTATGAGGAGGGTGAGCGCGGGCGTGGTAGCAGCCAGGGATCCCTTCTCGTACTGAGCCACGAGGAGATGAGAGCGGAGCTCCCTCATATATACATGGGGTAGGGGGGTGGTCCCCTGCCAGCATCCTGTCCACCCGGTCACTCAGGAGCAGTGATGGCAGGGTGCGTACAGTTTGTCATAGCTCTACCCACGCGGACGTCGTGGACGATATCCTGACTGGGACTAGGGGGTGACACATGTCATTGCACCATGTGCATACTTTGCATCGTGCATTGTTTGCTGCACTTGATTCTTGCACTTGTTTGACATGCATATTCTGGAGACTTGTTATTTGAGATTATATGACTAATGATATTTCCATGGTACTCATTGTCCTCTTTTTAGGTTAGCTGGATTCTGGTATGTATCTACCTCAGTATTTCCAGTACTAGTTTTCCATATTGTTGATATGAGACTGTATTAACGTAGATGCTTATTGTTATTATAACATACTATGCATATCTGCTGGGTATTCGCTGAGTTATGGACTCACCCCGTTGCCATACATTTTTTTATTTCAGGTTGAGATACTTGGAGTCGCTAGAAGAGCCCAGCAGCCAGTCCCTACCCATCGCGACTGCAGGATTTTGTTTCGTCCTGTGTAGTGGAGTGTTTTATGTTCCTTTTAGTGATTTGTATATGTCATATGTGTCGTGTGCCCTAAGGGGATTTGTGTATTGGGTGTTTCGTCGTAAGTCGGACCGGTCCGCAGTCAGGTATGATTTACTTAGTTGTCGGGTGCTTTTATGTTGGGTCTATATATATATTTTGAGGCCTGAGGCCAATTAAACTGCGTGGTGATGTCTATTATTATCTGCGTGTGTGTTTGTATGTGTAAATTGTCCGCCGGACAGGGGAGGTGCTGTCCGATTTTATATTGGAACAGTGGCTCCTGGGTCTCGGGGCGTGACAGACGGTGCCAACCGTTCCACAAGTCTCAGCACCATTGATGCCGAATAATCCTATGCCCACAGTCCCAACAATGCCGGCGGCAGGAGTGCCACCGTTGGCTCCCATGATTCCAGCCGTGCCCAAGGTTTCACTGCCTCCCATTCCTTCGGCTACAAACATCCCTTCCATTCCTTTCCTCAGCACTCCACCTCCTTCAGCATCTCCATGATCCATATCGATCGATCGACTTTAGGTTACATGTATGCAGTGTATTTTAGTTTATGACACGTGTCGAGATTATATATGTGTATTTCATTTTAGTCATGAGCATTATGATGGTTTTGTTAGTATATTGGCAAGACTTTGTGTACTAGTCTGCATTATGTAATAATACTTGAATCACTTATTATTTTGGTTGTGATTATAACTCTACGGGTGCGTTTGGTTGAGGGTATTCATTGATAACCTTGGTTATTCATCCAAGATTATCAATAAAAACCTTGTTTGGTTTAAGTAATGAAGAATTCCCAGGTAATCAATTATACCCGCCACATCAGCAAAAATGGTCATATAACCCGGAATCAGAAAACCAAGGAGAAGCCTGGTTTTTCTCAATTCCGGGGTTAAGATAATTTTCTTTCCAAAATTAACCTTCGTTATTTCCTTTTTATGACACAAATATCCTTAGCAATCAATTAAATTACATAATACCCTAATAAATAATATTTTCCGCCGAAACTCCTCAACTCCTGCGCGACCTAGCCTCCTCCGCCACTTCTCCGTGCGCGACCTAGCTTCCTCCGCCACTCCTCCACGCCGCCCGCGACCTAGCTTCCGCTGCTAATCATGTGCAGTTGTGCGTTGAGGAAGAAGCAGAGCAATGGCAGGAGGAGACAACCTGCAAGTGCTGCACGCGCTGGACGCGGCGAAGATGCAGTGGTACCACTTCACCGCCATCATCGTAGCCGGCATGGGCTTCTTCACCGACGCCTACGATCTCTTCTGCATCTCCCTCGTCACCAAGCTGCTCGGCCGCATCTACTACTTCGACCCGACCTCTGAAAAGCCTGGCACGCTACCGCCCTTCGGAGCCCTGATCCTCCATCGATCCCGATGACTCCGGCGATGTCCCAAACCCTTTTCTCCGTCTTCTTCTTGGTCGCGTTCGCTTCCTTGGCGGCGGAAGCGGCGACCCTCGGTCTGAACATCTTCCTTGACTCCGAGGCCTGCCGTGACCCTTCCGCCACCAACGATTCTTTTGCCGCCCTACCCAGGTCCCTGAAGCGGTCGCTCGCGGCAGACATCCTCCTCCGACCTCATCTCCGACCTCCTTCCATACAGCGTCTCGGTTCCTGTCAATGTGAAGCTCGTGGGCAACTTTTCTGCCGCCGCCCTTGGTGTCCTCAAATCCTTCGCTGCAGTGGCCATCAAACAGACACGGTCGACCGCATTATCGAGCAGGATTTTCAGAAAGAAAATTTGACTGGAGCATTATCAAACAGACACTGCTAGAAAGTGAGATTGCTTACAAAGGGCAATCTTTGTTGTTCGAATCATATAATGTGAAGTTTTCAGATTGCCCAATTTGCTCTTTTGCAATTAGCAGATCTATGAGTTCATACACTTCACGCTTTCTTTTTGAAGCTGTGCCATTGATTATTTGGTAACATTATTTATTTACTTTTTTAGATTTGATCGTTCAAGAAATTTGAAGATGCAGATAGATTTAGTTACTTCTGAATTTATTTCACTTCAACATTTTATTTGGTATATACATTAGTATTTTTCGTCTATAATTAAATAAAATTAAAGACATGTAAATGTGTTTTTGATAAACTTTTAAAATTTTATTATTAAATTATTCTTTAATGGATCTAATTTTTTAAAATAAATGTATTCAAGAAATTATTAAATTGTGATTTTTTTATAAATTACGTAGACTTTAAATGTTTTTAAATAAATTTAACATATATACATTTTAAAAATAATATATATTATATTAAAATTAATATATATTATTTTAAAGCTTAATATTCAACTTTAAAATGCTCATATATCTATTCATTCAATAATTAAAAATATATAAAATAAATAAATATAAATACGAAAGAGCTCAATAATTAAAATATATAAAATAAATCAATTTAAATACTAATCAGTTTAATTACTTAATTTTTGTAAACAATTTATATATGGTAATAATGCATTTTATTAATAGATAAATTTTTGTAAACAATTGAATTAGGGATAATATAGTAATTGTCATATCAGGTTATATTTTAAAACCTTCAACCAAACAAGTTTTTGTCTCATTATCAAAGATTAAACCAAACAACATTAGGTTATGTCTTATTCCCTATAACCTTGGTTATGTGATTACCTGGTAATCACATGTCCAAGGTTATCAAAGAACACCCTCAACCAAACGCACCCTACATGTTATTTACTTTATACTAAAATCTTAACAGCTTTTCTACGTTCAAAAGTCAGATCGAGTTGGCTACGAGTTGATTGACAGTTGATAGGGATGAGTATCTTGGGGTGAACACGTGACACAAGAAAGTTATATGGTAAGGCCTGTCGAACCAGTGTCCCGATGTCAGACCACACTACTAGAAAAAATGCATTCAACAACAGTGAATCACTGTTGTCGTATGCCAAATACCACTGTTGTTAAAGACCATGTTGTTAAAGGGGGGGTCTACGACAACAGTGAATCACTGTTGTCGTTTGGTCTACGACAACAGTTTGACAACAGTTTTCCACTGTTATCGTATATCACATTCGACAACATTTTGACAACAGTTTTTCACTGTTGTCTTTTATTATATTCGACAACAGTTTTATAACCGTTGTCGTATATCAATAACAACAGTTTATCACTGTTGTCGTTTAGGGTTTTCACTGTTGTCGTTTAGATGAGTTTTAACAACGGTGTTTAACTGTTGTCGTATATCGAATTCATCGTTGTCTTTTATTATATTCGACAACAGTTTATGATTGTGTTGTCGTTTATCAATGACAACAGTGATAAACCTCGAAACAAAAATATTTCCATTATATTTTCAATTAAAAGGCAATAATTTAACTTCGAAACAAAAACTATATATATCAAACATCATCAACATATTTACAATAAAGATCGATCCACCACAACCTTTCTACAGACGAAACCACAAAAGTATCTTCTGTCCAAAAACCTTTCTACAGACGAAACCACTAAAGTATCTTCTGACTCAAATTACAAGAGTTCAAATTATATATAATTCTGACCCAACTAAACTTACAATGAAGTTCAAATCACAAAAATTATAGCTTGGAAGGTCAGATTAATGGTCTTCGAACATGATTACGAACAAGTCCCTGCAGCTGGAAAAAAGAGAACAAACACTCTAATTAGTTATTCTATTAAATGCATATGTCCAATAAAAAATGATCCATGAAGATATGTATCAACAAACAACAAAAATAACAAACAAACAAACAAACAAAAAAGATCTGCATGTATCAGCACTTGCAATTATAAGGAAATTGCTAGCTTGGCTTCTCTAGACATTTACAGCCTTGCAACCACTTTTCAAGGAAAATACTCAGACGACCATATTAAATATCTGACACATGTTCTTGATTGATTGTTTGTGATTCAGAATCATATTCTGAATCACAAACTGTGTCTGTTTAGGCAAATAAAAAAATATATTGAAGAATTGCATCCAATCAGGGATGTTAGGCAGAACTGCTGAAGCTCCAAAATATATTGAAAAAAAAATGTATTGAAGGAATTTCTATTGGATGAATGTGTTTATATTTATGTTAATTTCATACGATCATACAATTAGTCATGCCAAATTCAGTCTGTCCACTACTATTTCGAGTAATATGATATTTGAGTTGAATCGTATCTAGTAGTAAATGTAGCTTGTTGAAAAGTTTAATTCCTAGTAAACCTTAGTAACTAACATTTGCATATCTATTATCAAATATAATCCTGTATACAATCAGCTATCGCGGAGCGCACTTCATCAATTTCATCTTGGGAGTACTCTGCTTTTGCAAACTATGAACAAAAACACATTATATGATTGTACAGAATAAAGGAGAGAGCAAAATAAAAAATAACAATGATAAGTGATTCAAATATCTCCTTATGTTACACTAACACCCTTTTTGACCATATCTAACATTTAGAAAGAGAAACTCTTTGTGTGTGTGTGTGTGTGTGTGTAGAATGTGGGCCCTGAGTCGGAAGCAGTGGCGAATGACAATGAAGTTCTAACTAAGTCTTTATGATTAATCTATAAAAAGAGCTAGAATATCATGTACTAAACAAGTTAATAAAATTCCCTTTTAATTCTCTTGGTTAGAACTTCTTCTTGGTGAGTCCCTCTAGTATTCTCTCGAGTTATTTATCCCATATGGTTCATCAATTTTGCCTCAAATTTCTAGGTGGTTCAATGGTTCCATTTTGATATTGTGTTAATGATATACTAAGCTTGCAATCTACAGTTGCTATAACAATTATCCATCAATTTTGGTTAGGTTCAGCTGACTTAACTCTACTTAACCACTTATAAGAAAAAAAAATCATATGATTATCTTACATGTACTCATCAACAACACTAGACTAAAATAAATAAACTCAGCAAAAATGTAGGACAAACACAAACATCTACTAATCTAGGACAAACATAAGCATTCACTAATTCCTAGTAACCAAATGTGATCCATGTTAAATCTTTTTCATGGAATAGTTTTTGTTTTTCATGCATCAATTCATAAAAAGAATAGCAGGTCAGCATAACTAAGTATATACTCTTCACAAGCCAACACCAAGATAAAACTGAAATATAGTATAGAAATGCTTGCAGAAACGACCATGAATAATTCATTGGATCACAGTAAGTTGGTCATTTGAGACTGCTAGTGTCAGTTCTTTTGGCAATCAGCATGCAACAAAGTCCAAAAGATCCTTGCGTTTCCATTAGCACATTTTAGAACAGGTTGCTTATTATTGAATTGATAAGCACATTTTAGATGCAACCTAAAGGGTAATCAAATGATGCAATTATGTGCAACTAAAAAGCCAGTCGTCATTGCTGAAAAATGTAATTTACATACAATTAAGAAGCAAATATTATGTTCATCAAAATTTTAAGTCATTCAAATTTTTGCAACCTGTAATATACATCATATATAAAGGTATGTTGTTCATTTATATAATAGCAGATTCAGACACAAAAGTCCAATAAAGAAACAGAGATAAGCATAAACCAGAAGAAACAAAGAATTACTCGACGGTTTTGCAGCTGAAAGAGGAGGCAGGTAGACCAAGGAAGGATGAATGGCAAACAAATGAAATAAAAGGGGATAGAGAGTTACCTTTCCATTGCAACTCTCTATTCACTCACTATTCTAGTTCAACAATGCTCTCATCAAAACCTTCAAACAAGATAAAAAGTTAAATGTTCTGTCCAATATAAGATGAGTTTTGAAGACCAAGTATAAAAATATCAGTAAGTTACAAAAGATACCCTGTACAGTACAAATTATAACAAATTTATTCCAGTCTTTGAATTACAATGTCTAATTAATATCAACTTGTTTGATTTGATATATATCCATCATAACAAGCAATATTCATAGCATGCAATATTCATAGCATGCAATATCTAATGTCAATATTTGTAACTACCTCAAACCATTCATTTCTATGCGTAAATTCACATAATATCAGTTCCGAGATGTAGTTTAAGCAAATTTAATTTAAAATAATATGCATTGTCAGATCTATTCTGAGGAAAATTATTTGAGGTTGACATATGGATTGCATCTTACTATTGAAGTACATCCAAAGCCTATATTAGTATAGTAACATTTAGATCCTTAAACATTTTCATTACATTAAATATAATTTCTTACAGAGTAATAAATAAAGTTACAAAATATATTTACAAACAAATTGTTAATTTTTGTCTGAATAGCAAAGTCTTACACAACAAACCAAAGAGCATAAGATGCTATAAATCTACTTGTAAACTACTAATAGGGTTGGCAGAAAATTATGCTCTACTGGACAATGTTCTTAGTTTCAAACTCATCAACAGTTAGTGAATGAATGAAGTTATCAAGGAATTAGTTGGGTCCTACATAAAAGAAATGATCAAAGCTCAACTAAACCTAGCTAATGCAATTTGGGAATCTAATAGAGCTCACGTACAAGTTTGGGAATCCAAAGGGAAACATCCAAGAATGAAGATCACAACCAAGCCTTACCTGAAAACCCACACACCAAGCTTTCCTCTGCCCCTTTCTGTTTCGATCAGAAGAAACCCAGCCACATGCAAGAGCCCTAATTTCCAGAAATCCCTAGGAAGAGGACTAGGTTAGCTCCAACTCACGGTACCAAAAATAATCAATAGCGATCTCAACTCACTAGGAGGGCCGCTGGCAGTGACACTCAGCCGGGAAGGAGCAATTCGCCTGTCGTAGCTAGCGATGAAGATGCAGTGTTGACGCAGGGTACTGCTTGCCTGGGCGTCAGTAGCTAGGGCACGCGATCGAGGAAGAAGAAAAGGTAAGTGAGGAGGCGTCGCCTCCTTGCTTGCGCGATGAAGAAGAAGAGAGCGAGAGGAGTCGGGGCTCACCTCGCGAGGGTGAAAGGAAGCGCCGCTCTCGGGGCTTCCTTGGACTCGGGCGATGAAGAAGGGGGAGAGGCGTCGACTCCTGGCTGCGAGGGGTTTGTGTGAGAGAAGCGGAAATGGTCGGGGGTTTGGGTGGTTGGCGGGCGAGGAAGAGAAAAGATTAGGGGTTTGTGCGACGAGAAAAAAAATGATTAAGGATCGAAAAATAAGAGAATGAGGATTCAATAGTTCGTTGTTTTTTTGCAGTTGGATATCCACAGTTGATTTTGTTTATTGCTTGAACAGCACAACAATACAACAACAACAGTTTAATATAACTGTTGTCTATTGTCATAATAGACAACAGTTTATCACATCAGTTGTTGTAAATCCCGCCTATAGACAACAGTTATTTTATAACTGTTGTCGTTGAGTATACATACGACAACATTTTGTTATTACTGTTGTCTTTTTACGTATACAGACCAACAACAACAACGGTTAATACTAAAACTGTTGTTAAATTGACATAAGACAACACTTTATCAAAAACCGTTGTCGATTATGTGTTGTTGAATGCAAAAATTCTAGTAGTGTTGGCGCTCTTGCAATACTTGTTTATCTTACGTTAGATCTCTTTTTTTGGTGCTCTCGCAATCCTTGTTTCTTTTTTGACACTCCACCGAGACTTTGTTATCTGAAATCTATTCATGTAAAAATAGATGAAATTTCATGAAGAATCAGTTCAAGAGAAAAAGTGAGGTGTTTTTTAATCCCTTAATTATAGGAGACATGCATGCTCATGTGAAAATATGTGTGCTCTATAGCAAACAAAAGAAACAAAGCATATCAGTAGGATCATGCATCATTATCAATCTTTTTGGTATTGGAAATTTGCATCCGTATTTTGTATCATGTGCTTCATTATTGATTGAAAAACAATTACACCAAAAGAGCTTTTGCATAAAAATGCAAAGCTTTCATGATTGAACCTCTTAATCCAACATAGCTTTCTGCATCTATATATATTTTTTGTCAATTCTTAATATTGCATTCATTGATTATTCTTAAAGCCGAGTTTAATTAACTTAAACAATGTAGATTTTCTATTTTGAGTTTGACTTTTTGTATGATGATAGGTCAAAAGAGAATGGCTTTTTTGCAAAACCTATTTTTCTGTGTTTAACAATATATTCTGGAAGAAACTTGGATGACAAGAGAATGATTGCTTCTTGATGCAAGTAGCATTTCATCTTTTAAGCCAAGTATTTTTTGTAATGATTCCATTAGGAAAAGAGTTATGCTCTAGAATAGTTATTTCAGATGGCAACTTGAAAGTTTTCATTATCAAGTATTCTAATATTTAATTTCCTACTTTACTCATCATCAAGCCATCTTTGTCCCAACTGTTTGGAATCAACTATTTTACTCTTATCCCTCAATTTTAATCATTCCTAATATTTGCTTTCCTCGTGTTAGTTTAAAGCTTACTACACCATACCTCCTTTATTGTCAATGTTGTCTTCCATCCATATTTGTACAATTTGTCTTCTTTTGTATTTATGTTTAATTTTTTGGCTAGGACTAGGACTATATATAGGGATTCCTCTATATTTAAACAATGGATTGTAACTTGTATGTGTAGGTTTGTTTCACATGATGGGGGGGGGGGGGGGGGGGGGGGGGGGAGGGGTGAATCATGTATATTTTAAAAATAGATTCGCTTTTTCAGATTTATAAAACTCGAGTGCGCAACGGAAAATAATGCAAGAAAACATAAGTCAAAGCACGGTTCAGTTTTTATTTGATTCGGAGCCTCGGCGACTCCTACTCTAGGCCTAGGCCCTTTGGACCTTTCCGACGGACAATCTACTAATCTCTCTACTGGTAAACTCTCAGTAGAGTAGTCAAGTACAAACAAATACGAAGTGTAACAACTCTACACTTCCTATGAACATAATGTAAACTTAAACAATTAGTTGGAGGTTAGATGCCTCCATTTTGCACTTCCAAAGTGCAAACTCTCCCTCGAACTTAGACGAGTTGATGCTCAATCTGACTATTTATATGTTGTTTTAGTTGGTGGTTAGTCCTTCTAAAGCGTCCTTGCTTTAATACCAATTGTTGAAATGCGTCGGGCCGACTAGAGGGGGTGAATAGCTTTGAAAAATAAAATTGGATCTTTTGCTTTCTTTAACAAAGATAAAGTTAGTTAAGAAAAATAGAAAGACAAATAAATCAACAACATAAAATTAAAGAGGTACCAAAATTTACTTTGTTGCAACCAGGGTGGTTGCTAATCCAAGGCAGTTGAAAAGCTTTACTCCAAATATCTCCTTGTATATGTGGAGAAGTCTCTTTCAAACTCTTGAATGCTTAGAGAAGATTTAGGAAAGCAATTACAATTGTTGTACAATCAATGATTGAAAAACTTTGAGCAACGGGGCTCTATTTAAAGAGCTTGGGAAACTTATCAATGTGCTGATGTGGCACATCTTGAGCGCCTGAGTATAACACGGGCGCCTGATTCATGTCAGTGCTTATCCATGTTGCAACAACTGTAAAAACGACTACAATCGTTATAGGGGGCCCGAGTCAACACGAGTGCATGTATTCGAGCACCTGTATGCCCAGGCGCCCATATCAACTCGGGCGCCTATATGCCTAGGCGCTCCAATTAACTCAAGCGCCCAAGATCAAAAGCATTAGCAAGCTTGATTCTGGTCATCCATCGACTGACCAGTCTTCCGACACTCCTGGGTAATTTTCAATCATCCGAAGTTGAGCTCATCGGAATCCAACATCTGACCTTTTCCTTGGATGGACATTTTCCCCTACTTCTCATCCCTCAGACGTTATACATGCCCTTCTTGTCTACCGGTGTACTCTTTCACAAACTTTGCAACCCTCAGATGCACTAAGCTCGTCGCCTCCCTTCTTGTGTCATCCTTCTCAACTGTTGCATCTTCCGCTCGACTTCATATTCTCCTAAGCTCCTGCACACTTAGACATAGGGATCAAACCAATAGAACCTAATTTGACTCGGTTGATTGCATCAAAACTATCCCGGGCTACTTACAATCTCTCCTTTTTAATGTGCATCAACATTAAGTTTGGGGAAAAACATAAACAAGAGAAAAACAAATAATATATCTTGCAATGTGATACACAAAAAATTTTGTAAATAAAACCTCTCCCTAACTTAATTTTCATTTTCTCCCCCTTTGATCACATAAAAAAAATGGTTAAGGGTAAAACCTAAAAAAAACTTAAAACAACTTTTTCTTAAAGATAGTTTATTTTTTTGAAAAAATTCTTTTCTTTATAAAAAATCTTTTGAAATTTTTCTAAGTTTGTAAAACCACAATCAAGAGTCATCTAATGATTCATTTTGTCAAATGTCTATTTTTAAGGAATTTTAAACTTAAAAACTCATTTTTGTTACTAAAATTTTGATATTTTGTTACTTAAAAACTCATTTTGTCAAAAGTCTATTTCTATCTGAAGTTACTAAAAATTTTGATATTATGTAAAAAAGTTAGAGCTGGTCATATAAAAATTTTCAAAACAAAGTACATTTTCATTGAGTGTGGGAAAAATAATTCATTAAGAACGCATGGGAAGATAAATGCTTAAAAATATATTTAACTTTGAAACATCTTGATAATGTTTTGTAAGAGTCAAATTCTAATGGTTAGTCTCCAAAAAATTTAGTTTATCAAAAATTAACATTAATGTATTTTTAAAGTTAAAATTTTGACTTTTATCAAAAAATCATAAAAATTAATTTAACAATTGAAAAATTCCTAAAAATTTTATCTGGATAGATATGAATGAAGTCTATCACAAAAAAATTTAAAAATAAATTTTTTACGTAAATAAAATTCTCAAAAATATTTTTTAAAATGATACACAAGAAAACATTAATTTCTAGAATTATAATCTAATAGTTCAACACAGATTTAAGAATCCAAAATAAATTTCTACTTACTAGGTTTACCAAGTATTTGGGTGGAACATACTTTTTCGGTACTTTTATAATTTGCCCCTATAAATTTAATATACCAGTTTAATCCATGAAAATTTTGATAATTTAAAATTTAAAATATATTAAAATTTAGGCATGCTGATTCTTTTTTCACTAATTCAATCTGTTCTTTTAGATTTAAATTTTCATCATATAATTTGTCATACAATTCTAGTGGGCATGCATTAGATAAATTAAATTTTAATTCAACATTTTTCTTTTTCAAATTAATGTACTTGATTCATAATTTGCATAAAAATCTACTTAGCATTTGGATAACATCATACGGTTGAGCAGGAGGGAGGTTACATAGCTCACTTATTGTGTCAGATTCGTAGTTTGATGCTCCCCCTTTGTTAATGCTTTCAATGCTCATTTCAGATGAGCTTTCGTTATCTTCTCCTAGATAGCTTTCCATTAGAGCAAGACCGACATACTCTTCTATGTCGGATTCTGAGAAGATGATTCGCTCCATGTTGCCTTTAGGTTCTTCTGTTTACTTTAACTATACTTCTTTTCTTTGTCTTTCTTTTTTTAGTTTCAGATAGTTATCCTTGATGTGTCCTTCCTCTTGACAATTGTAACAGTGAACCTCGTATTTTCTTCTAAGTAGTTTCGTTGCCTGTGACTTATTAAAATTATTAGTTTTAAGGAACTTCAAAAATTTTCTAACCATGTATGCTTTTCCATCCTCGTCGAGCGATGTGTCGAGTCTGATTCTTCTCTTCTTGTGTTCAGGGTAATGTTATCTATTTTATCTTTGCTAGATCTTGTACATCGAGACTCGTGTAATTCTAATGTAGAGAATAATCTTTCCAAAGTACTTACCTCTAAGTCTTTAGATATGTAGTAGGCATCTATGAACTATGATTAATGACCACTCTTGGGTTCTAGGGAAGACATTGAGTGCATATCGAATTGAGTCTCGATTCATTACCGATTTGTCGAGGTTAGCTAGTCCGATTATGAGTTCTTTGATCCTCGCGTGTAGTTGTATGACAGTTTCTCCAGTGTCCATCCAGGTATGTTAGTTGATTTCAGAGCAGATCCTGTCTCACTAGTTTTGCCTCCAAGGTACCTTTATGGAGCTCCAGGAACTTTTCCCAAAGTTCCTTCAACAAACCGTAAGCGCTAATTCGGTTGACTTCTTGTGGTGGCAATACGCTCAGCAGATGGAATTTTGCTTTATCGTTAGCCATGAAATCAGCTTGCTCATTTTTGGTCCATTGATGATCTTCTTTCTTGTCTCCGTTGTGATCTTTAGGTGCTTCAAAATCATACTTAATTGTTTATAAAAAGTCTTGAAATATACCTCCATTTTGCGCTTCCAAAACGCAAACTCCCCCTCAAACATAGGCGGGTAGATGCTCAATCCGACCATTTGTGTATTACTTCAGTTAGTGGTTATTCCTTTTAAAGTGTCCTTACTCTAATATCAATTATTGGAACGTGTTGGATCAACTAGAGGGGGGGGGGGGGGGGAGGGGGGTGAATAGCCATGAAAAAAAAATTAGGTCTTTTGCTTTCTTTACAAAGATAAAGTTAGTTAAGCAATATGGAAAGACATAAATAAATCAACAACATAAAATTAAAGAGGCACCAGAATTTACTTGGTTGCAACCAAGGTGATTGCTAATCCAAAGACATTGAAAAGCTCTACTTCAAATATCTCCTTGTGTAGGCGGAGAAACCTCTTACAATCTCCAATCATTGAATGAAAATGTTTGAGCTACGGGGCTCAATTTATAGAGCCTGGAAAACTTATCGACATGCTTACATTAGACCCGACCACGGTTCGGAACCGACGGTTCGACGGTTCGGAACAACCGGTTCTACGGTTCGTGGGAGGTCGACCCTTAACCTTAACCGCCAAAGCCGATTACGGTTCACGGTTCGGAACCACCGGTTCACGATCGCCACGGTTTGAGATTATTATATTAAAAAAATTAAAATTTAAAAATTAAATTTAAAATATAAAATTTATTTAAAAAAAGGACTTGCACTTATATAAGTTGCCTACGTATCTCCTTAGGGTGTAGGGGAATCAAAGCCCACGTAGTTCTTTTACATTTTTACCCATTTATAATTTTTATCACTCACTTCCATTTCCTCCCGTTCCTATTGTATTCGTTCCTTTGGTATCAAATTCTTCGACTTCGTCTTCTGAAAGTTGCATTCCTTGGATTCTTTTCTCGGCTCTGGTCCAATCGTCTAGTAATGCTTGAGCTACCAATGAGTCGGGAAACATAGTTGATCGTCATTCATCTAATATGTTGCTGCCGGCACTGAACGTCTACTCCACAGCAACAGTTGACACTGGACAAGCTAAAATTTCTTTTGTGATCACGGACAGAACAGGAAAGCTTTGAGCCTTCTGTGACCACCACTTCAAGATATCGAAATCTTCGCTATCTGCGTCATTAAAATCAAAAGAAGTCATAAAATAATTCTCAAGTTCCTGTGTGGAACTTGAGGATCCTCGTGGACATTTCATCCATTTTTTTTTAAAAAAAAGTTGAGCTTTTGTAAGTTTTAAATTAGTAGTAGTAGGTTGTTGTGTTTCAAAAATATTAGTTTATATTCTATATTTAATATAATATTGATTATAAAGATCATATAAATAATTTCTAATATTATATATAATATTAACTGGATCCGGAGAAGAAGAATCTTTAATAGGAATTAAAACATCATAATATAAAGTTAACATTTCTTATAAAATTTATAATTTAAATCTAGGATCTAAAGCAAATACAATTAAATAAATTTTTGGAATAAAATAAAAATATTTTTTCCATTTAGTTTTCATAGTAAATATGCAAGAAGTTAAAGCTTCATTATTGATATGTTCATTTAATATTAATACTATACTAGAAAAATTCACTAAAACTAAATGAGCAGTGAGATAATAAACATCGGAAAGTTATTTAGTTGCATCGCTAAATACTTTTAAAATTTCACAAATATTACTACAAATATTCTATTGTTGTGAAAATAAATATATATTAGTATTACTATTTTGTGCAAAAAATAAACATAATAAATCTTTATATTAAAATGAATATTGTAATAATTGATATGTTGAATTCCAACGTGTTGGAACTTCACGTGGAAAATTTTTAGGTCTCATTTCATTAGCTTTACAAAATCTACCTCATTGTTTCATCATAGATGGATGCAACCATAAATATGAAATTGCGATTCTAATTGGTTGAATATAATTTTCTTAAAGTTTTAATCCATCTTGAATACTTAAATTTAAAATATGACATACACAACGAATATGAAAAAATAAACCACCAATAACAGGTTGACAAATGAATTTTAGTTCATCTATAGAAGCGATATTAGAATTAACATTATCTAATGATATTGAAAATATTTTATGAGTCAATCCATATTCTTCTAAAATTAAACATAATAATTGTGCAATGTTATGGGTAGTATGTGATTCATCAAAAACTCGAGAAGCTAACAATCTGTTTTGGAGGATCCAAAAGTTATCAATCCAATGGCAAGTCACACCCATATAAGAATGAGTTTGCCAATGATCACTCCAAATATCAGAACATAAAGAAACTTTATTATTTAATTTACTAAATACATCAATTAAATTCTGTTGGTGCAGGTAGCACCTATGTCAAACCTGGGTTTTGATAATGGCAAAGGGTTCAGAAGTTAAGTTGTTTTTGTGATCTAACATGTTTACTGAGTGTGCAGGAAAAGTCCTAGGTACACAAGGCAAGAAGTCCAGGCAAAGGGCTGGGCAAAGAAGTTCTGGTCAAGGACTGGGCAAGAAGACCTGACCGGAAGTCGGGCAAAGAATTCCTGGTTGAGGACTGGGCAAGAAGTCCTGGCAAGGGGCTGGCCACTGAAGACCTGACCAGAAGTTGGGCAAGAAGACCTGACCGGAAGTTGAGCACGAAGACCTGGTCAGGTGTATTGGGCAAAAGTCTAACCGGAGGAGCCGGTTGGCAAAAGGTAAACTCTCCTGAGAGGAGTAGGTGAGGACGCGTTCCCCGTCGAGGGAACAGTAGGCGTCGATTCGACCTAGGGTTCCATTTGGGAGACCCGAAGTCAGAACCAAGACAGCTACGACTGTAACTAATGGTTAACGCATTTATTTGTTGTGTTTGGAACTAACCTGAGTTGTAGGATCGAAGGACTGGTCGTCTGCAAGTGAGGTGCCTCACTGGGCCTAGGGGCCCGGATGGGCTCAGGCGCCCGTATGGATACGGGCACCCCAGTGCGAAGGCAAAATCCAAAATACAGCCACGAAGCCTCTGGACCGAAGCAGTTCAGGTGCCCTTGAGGTCACGGGAGCCCCCATCAGCTCAAGCGCCCAAGTGGATATGGATAAGCAATGCCCGAGCCTGCGGATAATGGTTCGCGCAGGGAAGGTCACGTGTTAGGTGCCCCCATTGTCACAGGCGCCCGTATGAGCACTATAAAAGGGGGTGCACCCCCAAGGCTTCGACAACAATTGTTCTCAACTCTCCCGACACTTTCGCTCAAGCGTTGCGCCCCGGCAAAGTTCGATTTCGAGATTCCAGTGCTGACGACGACCCTCTGCTCCGGAATTCGATCCACCTCGGGCGTCGGTAAAATTTCAATTTACGAAAGTGTTGTGATTTAAATTTCCAATTCTATATCTGTACTATCATCTTGTAAAAACTTTATCGAATATAGAATTGCCCAAAGTAAACGGTCAAGGACCGTGGGCCTTGGAGTAGGAGCCGACCGCGACTCCGAACTAAGTTAAAAGCGACTTGTGTTCTTGTGTATTTTGTCATTTTTCGCTGCGCATTTTCTCTTCTACTCCAAAAAATTTTATAACGATATTCCCCCCTCTATCGTTTTCTCTGATCCAACAAGTGGTATCAGAGCGGGTGGCTCAAATTTTGTGCAACCACCAATTTGAGTGTGTTTTCGGATTTTTCAAAATAATTTTAATTTTTTTAATTTTTCTCGTTAATCGAGGTTGGTGCAACACCACTGGATGATTTTTCACTTCTATTAATTTTCTTCTGCACTACTAATCCAAGACCAAGTCTTGGGACAAGTTTTCTCTATTTTTATTTTTTTCAGAAATTATTATGGCCATGCAAGAGGGTTTCAGCACAGCCAGACCACCGATATTCAGTGGAGAAGACTTCTCCTACTGGAAAAGTCGGATGGAAGTCCACCTGAAAACTCAGGTGGATATGTGGATAATAATCCAATCTGGCCTTGACATCCCCAAGAACGCAGAAGGAGTGGCACAACACTACTCTGAATGGGATGCCTCTCTGAAGAAAAAGATCGAGGCTGATGCTAAGGCAACTCAGACGTTGCAGTGCGGATTAACCAAGGAAGTACTGAACCGGGCGGGTCCTTTCAGTAGCGCCAAAGAACTTTGGAGCAAACTGATTGAGCTGCACGAAGGCACCTCCGATACCAGAATCAGAAAAAGGGATCTGTTGCTGAACATACTCTACACAATAAAGATGAATGAGGGCGAATCAGCAGCACAGCTCCACGCCAGAATCCAGGAGCTGATGAATGGCCTGCACACAATCGGTCACAAGGTAGAGAACCGTGACCTAATCAGGTATACCTTAAATACTTTCCCAAGAAATACTCTGTGGGCATCTATAGTAGATGCTTACAAGGTTTCTAGGGATCTTTCAAAAATTAAATTAGATGAACAGTTTT